>JAKTXG010000124.1:0-34171 GCA_030561385.1 Suhomyces bribrorum | reverse complement strand
GGCATTGAGCCGGTGGAGCTTCGACAATTGGTGGTACCTTTTTGGCCAATATTATTTTGAATTTTTTTTTTTTTTTTTTTTCGTGGAAGATCGTCATTCATCCAGCCATGTAGTTACGAGATGCAGTTGTGACGCAGAGACTAAAACTAATCCAGACAGCTCAGTGGCAGGGAGGGGTGGCGAGGAGGCTTAATTTCTGGAGCGAGTGACACCATCACCGGTATTATAGGCAAGGGTTTCCGTAGGACCGTAAGGTACGGGACGAGCCGTAACCGGCGACGGAAGGCCCCGGGCCATTAGGGGCCACGGTGGTGGTGGTTGTGGTGGTGGTTGTAGTGAGGGTGCTGGGGTGAGGGTGCTGGGGTGAGGGTGCTGGGGTGAGGGTGAGGGTTACCAGGGAACAACAAAGGAGGTTACCGATCGCGATTAGATATTTAGCAATTGGCATTTAGCAATTGGCATTTAGCAATTGGCACCCAAACCGCATTACCTCCCTGCCATGAATTGGAGCCCCATTGAATTTGTAATGGGTTATTTCCCGAGAATTGGCGGGGGTAGTGGTGCTACGGGGTACGCCAACCAGCACCATAGGGCAGCGAGGGGCACACTCAAACATGGTAATGGCTGCGAATCCCACAGTTGGCTCCACCCGGACCGAAGCCTTGTGTTTGGTCATTCTGGATATCTAGTGTGGTAAGGTTCCAATTGGCTGGTGTGGAGGGTGGGGGCATGGTATGGGCAATTCGGCCGAAACAATTAAGTTCCTGGACTTTAGCCCACTGCCCGCATTCCCTTCGACTTGTGACCTTGCTAACCATAACTGGACTGAAAATGGAGGACTCGAAGCTACAGTGGTTTTCAAGGGTACTTGTGGGGATTCGACTAAGCTGGCGGAGAACGGTTCCCGTGTGGCATTTCGGTTACGGTTGTGCCCCCAAGACTCTGCACAAATTGCTCCAGAAATGGCACCAAAATTGGCAAAATGGCACCAGATTTTTCTAAAGTGCCACAAATTGGCCTCTCCCTGAACAATTGTCACTGTGCCAACGGACCGGGCAATAGTATGTAGTGAGTAAAAATAAGGTCTCGTTTTCTCTAGTTAAGAGGGCCCCTTCTAGCAACCAATAGTCACGCCCTGTTTCTTGTTTCAAAAGGTTAAACCAAAAACAATACAGTGGTTTCTCCGCATCCGTCTGGCCCTAATTGAAACAGGCTGCAAAAATGGTTCTGGCTGCAACAGCTGCAACAAACAGCATCAACTGGCTGCTTAAGCTTCTCTGTCGGCTAGAGAAGCTCCACATGGTGTGCTGAGCCTCTTGTCAGCCATTGTTTGCTTTCGTCAAAAGTCTGGCTCATGTCTATGATTTAAGCGAAATGGTACAATCAAATAATTTGTTCTGGCGCATTATGTAGTAGTTTACCAATATTATATTTCTGTAGTAAGGTGGAGGTATTATATTTGTTATACTTTATTACCATTACTGTAATGAATAAGTTGTATTATATTTGTTATACTTTATTACCATTACTGTAATAATAAATTGTATTATATTTATTATACTTTATTGCCATAACTGTAATAAATAAATTATTTTATGTAGTGGTCGATCCCTGACTTTGACGTCGAAGCATTAGCCTTGTTCTCGCTACATCTCTATTTTAACCACCAGCGATTCCAACGTGGCCAAGTCCAATATCACCACTTCTCCCGTGTGCTCAAACTTGGGTATACTCAACAAGCTGACCTTGTAATCCTTGTCTTCCACCTGATACGTGAAAACCGCCAGCCCATACTTGGGTTGATTTCCTGCAAAATATACATGTGGAGTCTCGTCTTGTATCAAAAATGGATCATTATCGTCGTAGGGGTAACAATATAAGGTATCGGGGGCGGTGGGGATGATGTTCTGCCATTTGATGTTGGATTCCATAATCCTGAGCGAAATATCCTCTTGGATACAACTACCCGGTAAGTATTTTACTATATCACTGACGTTTTGGCCCGATGTCCCCAAGACCCTGAGTCCCTCGAAATCGAACCATTGAGGATTAGTCAAGTTCTGTAACCTGTCTTTATTCATGAACCGCGAGTTGCCTCTCAACAACGAACGATGCCATGGTTGCTGGGGAAGACATATTTCTGCGGGATCGTCATTTCCTGGCATCATCGATACTGGCATATGGGTAAGGAGCTCGTGTAGAAATTGGTCTAGGTTTTCCAAAGACTCGGGGTCGTATCTCAGGGTATTTTTAGACCCGTAGTTGTTGGTGGTGA
Organism: Suhomyces bribrorum; assembly: GCA_030561385.1. Classification (NCBI taxonomy): domain Eukaryota; kingdom Fungi; phylum Ascomycota; class Pichiomycetes; order Serinales; family Debaryomycetaceae; genus Suhomyces; species Suhomyces bribrorum. Next base: position 31,896 of record JAKTXG010000124.1, on the reverse strand, counting down.
TGAAATCTTGGTTGTCGGTGGATTCTGTGATTGGTTTGATAGAGTCTCCAGCAACAATCAACCGAGTTATGCTTTGAGCCGTGTCTACGTCTTGCTGCAGACCCAATTCTCCGGCCAAGTACTGTTTGAGAAGCTCGAGCTTCAAATCATGTTTAACTCCTCCACCGATACCAAGTCCACTTACAATGGCCACCTTACCATTGCGAGCTGGAGGCATTGGGGCCTGTGGTGTCATTTCAGGGTATACCACGTCCATGATTTCAAACACTCCTGCCTGGATCTCCATTCCCAACACTGCCACTATACACCCGGTGACAAGAAAGTTATTCTTGAGGTACTCATCATTATGTAGAACTGCTCTTCCCGACTCGTCCTCTAGCATCACACTGGTAATAGTGGAGCCATCGTCTTCAGGATCCACATACGAGTCTGGGACTGCTGGCAACACGTCATCCACCCCTTTCTCCACATCTTGTAGGATATTCAATTTATTCTTGAGATCACAGAACACCGTGCCTAGCACCCAACACAACTGGCCACTCTGAATATCCAAGATCTTGTCTTGCTTCTGGATGGTCTGGCCATTGACGATCTTGGTGCCGTCGCCCCACTTGGCCGTGGCCATTTTGAGAACCCTTTCTTTCAAATGCTTGTACCGGAACTGGTACATGGAGTAGAACTGGCGATCATACTTTCTTTCATTGGTCTTGAGACTGAAATGGTCATTCTTGGAGTATGTGGTGGAGTGGGACTGGGTGACACGCGTCTGTTCGCCTGTGGAAAGGTTTTTATTGAGGTATTCCATGGGGAAGAATGGTGATGGTAAAGGTGGTGACGCGTTTTGATGGTGATGCATTTTGGTAGTGCTGCGATGCGTTGCACCCACACTCCTCTATGATACTACATCTACAGGCCAAACACCATCAGCATGCTACTGTTGGTATGCTACTATAGGCACGCTAGCGTGACACTTGTTCGGATGGTGATGATTCATCTCATCTTGATTTTTTAATTACTTGTTCTCTTGAATAATTCTTGTAAAGTGTTGATGTTAGTTGTTAATTCTAGTTGATCTGTTTAATTCTTGTTCATTCATCATACTTCTTGTTAATCTGTAATTCTGTCTAATTATTTTCTTTTTATTCTCTCCCTTAATTTACTTCTTTTGGTTGTCTTCTTTAATTTTCTTCTTTTGGTTCTCTTCTTTAATTCTTTTTCTTTGGTTCACTTTTAAATTCTCTTCTTCGATTCTCTTCTTTTAATTCTTAATTCCTTGTAACATGTTGTTGGTCTCGCTCCACTTCGTGCACTCTACTTAGCTCTTTCGCATTTTGCTATTACTGGATACTTTATTGGGATACTCTATACAAAACCCATAGTTTCGGGTACTCCGAGTGGTCGCACCATCGGTGATGGTTCATCTACCCTTTTGTTGTTGATGCTCGGTGCATACTTCATTTCTGACTTCTCTTTTGCTTCTTGTGTTTCTTCTCCAACGACTTGCCGCTGGCTCCGATGGTGATGTTCACCTTGGGAGGAACATCGAACCCAAAACTCTTCGCCACCTTGACCAAATCCAATTTGTCGATCTGGTACACCGTCTTCAAATGATGCGATGAGTATGCTTGTAAGTACGAACGGTAGCCGTCCTTAGCCGACTGATGGAGCCAGTAGTTGCTCTTGATCAACTTGGTCAATTGCGATTGCACATTGGCGATCTTGGACGTGGGGAACTCGTATTCGTTCAAGGGAACATTGGCTGCCTTCAAGTACCGCAAGAACCCCAACTCCGAAGGTGTCAAGAACATCAAAGATTTTCCCTTTCCATCGGTTCCTCTGGCGGTTCTACCGACTCTGTGAATGTAGTCTCTTGGATCATCAGGAGGATCGAATTGGATGATCCAATCAACCGAGGGGATATCCAATCCTCTGGCAGCCACATCAGTACAGAGCAAGATACCCTGCTTGGCGTTACAGAACTCAAAGAACGTGTTGGTTCTCTTTTGTTGCTTCTGCTTTCCATGTAAATCCAACACTGGCAAATCAATATAGTTCAAAAGCTCTCCAAAGTATTTGACCGAGTTACAGGACGAAAGAAACACAATGATCTTCTTCTTGACGTTTCTCTTCAAGAACGAGAACAAAAGCAAGAACCGCTTGTCGGATTCACAAACCACGTATCCTTGTTCCAAACCATCGGCGGTGGAGGCGGCAGTCTCAGGAACAACATTAATATACAAGGGCCCGGGTCTTAACGAGATACGGGCCAAATCCTCCACCTTGGTGGTCTGGGTGGCCGAAAACAACATCGACTGTCTGTCTTCGTTGGGCAATATCTTGATGATCTGCTTCATTTCTTCTTCGAACCCGATTTCCAAGATTCTATCGGCCTCATCGATGACCAACGCCTTCAAGTTCTTGTACACAAATCCTTGGGTATTTTGCAAGTGATCCAACAACCTTCCAGGCGTGGCAATCAACAAGTTGACCCCCTTGGCCAACTTTTCTGCCTCTTGTCTTCTATTGGCCCCTCCAATAACAATCCCAAATGTTTGACTATGATGAGCCATCAACTCACGGGCAACCCCGAAAATCTGCAATGCTAATTCTCTGGTAGGTGATACCACAATCACCCCGGTTCCGTTTCTAGGCTTGAATCTGAGCGAGTATAACATCTCGATGGCGGGAATAAGGAACGCCAACGTCTTCCCGGACCCGGTCTTGGCTGCTCCCAACACGTCTCTGCCTGCCAACAATGGAGGAATGGTCTTGGCCTGCACCTTGGTCATTTTGGTGAATCCCATCTCTTGAATGGCCTTCATCGTGGGTTCTGATAACCCGGCCTTATCGAAATCGTAGTTTTCAGTGCCATCTCCTTCATCACCACCGGCAACATCCGCGGACACTTTGGGCTTGGTAAGCTCTCGCGTGGCCTCTAATTGTCTTTCCAACTTTTGCTTCTTCTTTTGTTCGCTCTTGGTTTCTGGATCCTCGATGTCTTGGCCAAGCAAATCGGCAATCTCGTCAAACTCGTTGTCCAACTCTTCAACCAAATGCTCCTTGTCGCTCTCATCGGAGTCCGGCTGTGCTCTCTTCCGAGACACTTGGTCTCTTCCCTTTCTTGGAGTTTGGGCCATTTGTAAAGTGATAGTGAAATTTTACTCATCTCATCTCTTTTGTAGATGCGGTCACGTGACCAGAATGCCCTTATACCAGGGCGATTTTTGGAGCTGATGGAAGGGCAGATTCTAGAGCCAGAGGGATATAGCGGGGTATATCGGACATCGAGGGGCTGTTTAGATCGGGTGTGTTGTTCGCTGATATTTGCCATCCTTTTTTTTTGGCCGTTTTTGGTGGGGCTGTTTTTGGTGGCATCAACTGTCGCACTATTAGTCATTATGGAATCAGAAATCACCAACTACTAAACGGCACCAGCTTTATATTGCTAGGACACTAAAGAATTGGCTACAATTGGCGTGACCCATCGTGAAGTCTCTGCTGAATAATTGGTTACGTAACCGTTAAAACTTGGTTTTATCGACTTTTTCTGTATCAGCACGCTTGTCTAGTGACTCAAAAGCAACAGTTCAAAACCATATAAAATCTACTGGTTCCTGTCGTGATTGCCGTTACTCAAGAAAAATCAAGAGAACTCAACAAAACGCACGATATAGTTGCAAAATTTGCCAATCTAAAACGTCTATTCATTACTTTAGTGGGTGCTTTTTACTGGTGTTTTAACCTTTACTGATTAATCCATTTTAACCCATTCATTTGCTCAATGTCGTACACAGTCACCTCCACCAAGTCATTCATGCAAGCCATGGGCCCGTTATCGGAGTTCTTGGACTCCGTCAAGCTTTCCTCCGACAAAATCCCCAATATTGACACCGAAACCGCCAAAATCACCCCTGTAGATAAGATTCTTGCTTCGTTTGCTGGACTCACTACCGAAATTTTGGACTCGATCCAGTCGTCGGGGTCCGATTCGGCCGTCGCCAACCAAATAAAAGCTGAGTGTGATCGAATTGACACATCTAGAGGCCAGGATTCCGGCCAAGTATTCGACTTGATCAAACTGATAGTGCAAGACTCGTCGAGTGATGAGCAGGTCCAATCGTCATTGTTTGACATTTTAGGGTTCGAGGAATTCGACTTGATATCAAAAATCCTTCAAAATAGACTGAGTTTATTAGCAAAGGATGATCTTGCTGTTGATTCTGATACTCAAAGGCTTCTTACTCCTGAGGAACGAGCCCAATTAATCATTGATAATCATGAACGAGTGAAAAATCAACCTTTGGCGCCAAAGAGCCATGTTCAAAAATACCCTCATGTTTTCAAAAACCCCGACGTTTCCAATATTATGGCTTTTACTGGTAAAAAGTTTGCATTGCCCTCAGGAACAGAAAGAAACTCGTATAGTACTCATGAAGAATTGATTATTCCCTACCCCCAAGTCACATCCAATAAATGGATCTCCGATAAAAACCTCGTTCGTGTCTCCGATTTGGACTTCATATGTCAAGGCACTTTCAAGAATTATAGCTCGTTGAATCGAACCCAAAGCTTGGTGTACCCAGTAGCCTACAATACCAATGAAAATATGTTGGTTTGTGCCCCCACGGGTGCTGGTAAAACCGACATAGCATTATTGACTATCTTGCATACCATCAACCAGTTTGTGACCGAAACGGTTGGTGAAGATGGAGATGTAACCGTCGACATCGATTATGACGAGTTCAAAATCGTGTATGTGGCTCCATTAAAGGCATTAGCAGCGGAAATCGTGGAAAAGTACTCCAAGAAGCTCCTGTGGTTGGGTATTTCAGTTCGGGAATTAACTGGTGACATGCAATTGACCAAGCAAGAGATCACCAACACTCAGATTATTGTCACCACCCCTGAAAAATGGGACGTGGTCACCAGAAAACTGGGTGGTGACAACGAGTTGGTAGCCAAGGTCAAACTCCTTATTATTGATGAAGTCCATTTACTTCATGAAGATAGAGGGTCGGTTATTGAAACCTTGGTTGCTCGTACCTTAAGACAAGTCGAAAGTACTCAGCTGATGATCCGGGTGGTTGGTTTATCGGCCACATTGCCTAACTATATGGATGTTGCAGATTTCCTTGGGGTAAATCGTAATATTGGGATGTTCTACTTTGATCAAACATTCAGACCGGTGCCCTTGCAACAACAATTGATTGGAGTAAGAGGAAAAGCTGGTTCTAAGCAGGCCAGAGAAGGGATCGATAAAGTATCGTATGATAAGTTGGCTGAATATATCAAACAAGGTCTACAGGTAATGGTCTTTGTTCATTCTCGTAAGGACACTGTCAAGACTGCCAGAACCTATATCTCCATGGCTCAGGAACACTCTGAAAGTGAGATTTTTAATGGTTCGGATTCCGATTACTACGACCGTTTCAAGCGTGAAATGAGTACAAAAAATAGAAACAAAGACATGAAAGAATTATTTCAACATGGGTTTGGAGTTCATCATGCTGGGATGTTACGAACGGATAGAAACTTGACGGAAAAGATGTTTGAAGCGGGAGTTATTAAGGTTCTTTGTTGTACAGCTACTCTTGCATGGGGTGTGAATTTGCCAGCTGCGGTGGTTATCGTTAAAGGTACCCAAGTTTACGATGCAAAGCAAGGTGGATTTGTGGACTTAGGGATCTCGGATGTTATTCAAATCTTTGGTCGTGCTGGTAGACCTCAATATGAAAAATATGGTACTGGTATTTTATGTACTTCCAGTGATCGACTTGATCACTACGTTTCATTGATCACTCAGCAACATCCTATCGAATCTAAACTTCAGGCAAAACTTATTGATAACTTGAATGCAGAAATATCACTTGGAACTGTTACCAACATTGAAGAAGGTGTACAGTGGTTAGGATATACCTATATGATAGTTAGAATGAGACAAAATCCGTTCTCATATGGGATTGACTGGAAAGAGTTGAAAGAAGACCCCTTGCTAGTGAACCGCAGAAGAGAAATGGTCATTTCTGCAGCAAGAAGACTTCATGAACTTCAAATGATTATTTATGAAGAAAACTCGGGCGCTTTTATCCCCAAGGATTTGGGTAGAATTGCGTCTGATTTCTATCTATTAAATAACACAGTTGAAATTTTCAACCAATTATTGAATTCCAGAGCGACTGAAGCAGATGTGTTGTCGATGATCAGTATGAGTAGTGAATTTGACGGGATTAAATTTAGAGAAGAGGAAGCAAAAGAATTGAATGCTTTGCTCGAAGACTCACCATGTCAAATTGCTGGAGACTTAGAATCACCCCAGGGAAAAACCAATGTATTGTTACAAGCATTTGTTTCTCAATCACAAATCAAAGATTCAGCATTAATTTCTGATTCCAATTATGTTGCTCAAAATTCTGCCAGAATCTGCAGGGCCCTCTTATTGGTAGCAATTAATCGGAGATGGGGTGTTTTGATGAAGATCATGTTGAGCATTTGTAAGTCAATCGATAAGCGAATTTGGGCCTGGGAACACCCTTTAACCCAGTTCGATTTACCCGATCAAATTTTACGGAATATTAAATCCAAAAACCCTCCCATCGATGTGCTTAGAGATATGGAGGCTGGAGAATTGGGAGATTTGGTCCACAACTCCAAGCAAGGTGGAATATTGTACAAATTAATTGGAAGGCTCCCCTTCTTGGAAATCGATTCCGAAATCTTTCCAATCACAACTAATGTGATGAGAGTTAAGGTTTGGCTCGAGCCAGATTTTGTCTGGGACGAAAGGTATCATGGATATGCTCAGTTTTTCTGGTTAACCGTGGAAGAATCGGACAAATCAGAGATCTTACACGTTGAAAAAATTATTTTGAACAAAAGACAAATGTCTAGCCCTATAGAATTGGATTTTATGATTCCTTTGGCAGATCCCTTACCACCACAAATCGTAGTGAAAGTGATGAGTGATACTTGGATTGGATCTGAATCCACTCATACCATTTCTTTCCAACATTTGATCCGTCCATCTAATGAAACTATCAGAACGAACCTTTTAAGACTTCAGCCATTACCCATCAAGGCATTACATAACCCTATCATCGAAGAGATTTATTCAAGTCGATTCAAGTATTTTAACCCTATGCAAACCATGGCATTCCATTCGTTGTATAATTCGAATTCTAGTGTCTTTGTGGGATCTCCTACTGGTTCTGGTAAGACCGTAGTAGCAGAATTGGCTATCTGGCATGCATTTAAGGAATTTCCAGGGTCCAAGGTGGTGTATATTGCTCCAATGAAAGCATTGGTTAGAGAAAGAGTGGATGATTGGAAGGAACGGATTTGCAAGAATACCAGCTTTAAATTGGTGGAATTGACTGGTGATTCTCTTCCAGAAGCTAAACAAGTGAGAGATGCCGACATTATTATTACTACTCCAGAAAAATTCGATGGTATATCTCGTAACTGGCAAACTAGGAAATTTGTGCAACAAGTTTCCCTTGTTATAATGGATGAAATCCATTTATTGGCTAGTGATCGCGGTCCCATTTTAGAAATGATTGTGAGTCGTATGAACTATATTTCGTCTCAAACAAAGAAGCCAATCCGTTTATTGGGAATGTCCACGGCTGTATCTAATGCCATGGATATGGCCGGATGGTTGGGTGTGAAGGAAGGATTGTTTAATTTCTCTCAGTCAGTTCGTCCAGTTCCACTTCAAATGTATATTGATGGGTTTCCCGATAATTTGGCTTTCTGTCCGTTGATGAAGACTATGAACAAACCAGCATTTATGGCTATCAAACAACACTCACCGGATAAACCTGTCTTGATCTTTGTGGCATCTCGTCGTCAAACAAGACTTACTGCGTTAGATCTCATCCATTTGTGTGGACTGGAATCTAATCCTAGGAGGTTTCTTAATATGAGCGAAACAGAGTTAGAAGATGTTTTGAAAAATGTCAAGGATGATACTCTCAAATTATCTTTACAATTCGGAATGGGGCTCCATCATGCTGGTTTGGTTGAATCAGATCGTCAAATATCTCATAAATTATTTGAAGCTGGAAAAATTCAGATTTTGGTCGCTACCTCCACGTTAGCCTGGGGTGTTAATTTACCTGCTCATTTAGTTATCATCAAAGGTACTCAATTTTTTGATGCTAAAATCGAAGGGTACAGAGATATGGATTTGACTGATATTCTTCAAATGATGGGTAGAGCTGGTCGTCCTGCTTTCGATACTTCTGGTACCGCCATTATTTATACCAAAGAATCCAAAAAGATGTTCTATAAACACTTTATCAACATCGGGTTCCCGGTAGAATCTTCCTTGCATAAAGTCCTTGATAATCACATTGGTGCAGAAATATCTGCCGGTACCATCACTACTCGTCAAGAAGCTATGGATTTCTTAACTTGGACATTTTTGTATAGAAGAGCCCATAATAATCCTACTTATTATGGTATTGAAGATATGTCCACTGCTGGAGTTTCGAAGTACTTGGGAGACTTGATCGACCAAACAATTGAAAATTTAGCAGAGTCAAAATGCGTCACCAATGGTAAAAAAGATGAACTTATTCCTACTCCTTTCTTACACATCTCATCATACTATTATCTTTCTCATAAGACTATTAGAAACTTGGTTAATAACATACATAACAAAAGCAGTTTCAGAGATTGTTTGAGATTCTTAAGTGAAGCTACTGAATATGATGAGCTTGCAACTCGTCATGGAGAAGAATTAATCAATATGGAAATGTCTCAAAGTTTAAGATATCCGGCTGAAGACTTAAACTGTGAGTTCATCTGGGATCCTCATGTGAAAACCTACTTGCTTTTGCAAGCATTTATGAGTAGAATTGAGCTCCCAATTGCCGATTATGCTCAAGATACCATTTCTGTATTGGATCAATCATTACGTATTTTGCAAGCATTTATCGATGCAACTTCCGAGATGGGATACTTGAGTACCGTGCTCGTACTCATTGAATTGATGCAAAGTATCAAGCAGAGGTGCTGGTATGATTATGATCCTGTTTCGACTTTGCCAGGTCTTGAATTATTTCCACTTCTGGAAAAACCACGAACTACATTGAATGATTTAGGTAAATTTAATCATGGGAAATTGGCTAAGTTTGCTGAAACAGTTGGTGTCAATGGAAAGTCCATGAAGGGCGATAGGGAATGGTCGGATGAAGAGGCCAAAAAGGAGTTCATTCGGATTGCTTCTACCCTCCCAACCGGTGAATTTACTGTGAAACAACATAATCCTGAAACTTTAACGGTTGAGTTGCATCATGACAACTATCCTTTAAACAAGGAATTCAAAATGCACTGTCCACAATTCCCCAAGGCACAAAGAGAATCGTGGTTTGTCATCGTTTGTGATGTAGAAGAAGACGAGTTGTTATTAGTCAAGCGGGCCTCTCCTAGACTTGTGAACAAGAAAGGTAAAGTCAGCGTGACGTTGGACATTCCCGAAGATTTGGCCGCAAGAGAAGTCACCGTCAAGTGTATAAATGATGCCATGAAGATTAGTTATTCTCAGGACATCACCTTGAAATGACTCGTGGTATAAAATTTAGAGTATATCCATGATAAGTATAAAACGCAGTAATTTTTTAACTTGAAGCCACTCCATGATCGAACAGCTCTGTAATTAAGTTTTGCTATTCCATTTTTCCTACATTTTTCGTAATTTCTGAATATGTTTTTTTTTTTTGAATATTTGTTCTGGGTCCCCCATTTCCCCCATTACGTTGTTTCTACGGTATATAATCAGATTTGTCCAGAGCATATATTCGCCAGAAGCAAAATATTTGAAACAGATCGATAGCTTGGTGAAGATCACCACCTACATTTAAAATAATAACTAGCGCAAATGGTTTAGTGGTAAAATCCAACGTTGCCATCGTTGGGCCCCCGGTTCGATTCCGGGTTTGCGCAGTTCTTTTTGCAAATATAATTGACAACATATGGGTGTATTTTTTGATTCATACCATAATTTAATCTTTTGTGCAAGTTTAGTACAAAAATTTTTAGATTTGATAAAATAGAAAAAATTAGATCGGATGAGTTTTTTTAAAAAATATAATTATTATAAAAAGTTGAACTATTTGCCGAATAATTTGACATTGACACACACGAAGTTAACCGTAACCAAATAGGAGTGCATCTTTCGCTGAATAGAACACAGAAACATAATTTATTTCGACAGTTTTACTTGAGTTTCTCTTTTTGTAGTCTCCATGAACTTTTAGCCATCTCCATTTGGGCAAGTTTTGGCTAGCCCAAAAAAATAATTGAGTACAGCTACAGAGCCTTCGTAAAACATGTGTACGCTTGTTGGGCAAGCACGATTGATCCAGAGACTTTGAAACTGTTGTAACTGATGAAAAGTGGCTTATACATCTTGTTCAAAGCTGAAAAATATTCTCCATTAAAAGAATAGAAGTGTTCTATATGGCTATTCTACATTGTACTTGGAAACACTCTCAATTGATATACATTTGGGATTTATCAAGATTTAATCGCTAGACCATTGGTCAAAATATGTGGGCCATGTTGGGAAAGAAAATATTTGATCAACATATGGTGTTACCGGGAGTGGTCTTGCATCTACTTTTTTTTTTGGAATTTTTTTGGTCAACTCCGTATTTTAATGTCTAAGAAATGCAATGCTGATCCAAAGAAAATATAGAATAGTTCATCAATACCAAGCAATAGCTTAACCACTCGAGAATAGTCGAAAGAGTTTACGATAAGCCATTTTTATAATTCGAAAAAAAAACGGATACATCGAAAGTATGGGGTATAAACAAACTGAAATATTGATTGGCTGTGGTTGATATGGTGATGGGTCAAATCCAAGCAAAAAAAAATATTCAATAAGGGACAACGTTTCTGGTTTTGGGTGGTTTTGTGGATAGTTTATTATGGTCCATGTTTACCATTAGTTGGGACTGTCGTAATTACGTTTATGAAGAGATCGTTCAAGACGAAGACTATAAAATATTATACACTTTGTAGATGAAAATTATAGATGAGATATGGTGTAAATTTGTCGGTAGACTAATTCAGCCCAATGACTAGTTCTTAAGTGGCGAAATGCGAGAGATTTAGCTCTCAAAGAAATCATCTTCCTCTTCTACCCCTTCGACAGTGGCATCGATTTCTTCGCTAAATTCATTATGAGCGTAATAATTGTCCACCTTGATGGTCTTTCCTCTTACAGCATCTTCAATAGAGAAAGGCAATCTGTGTTCATCAATCAATTTTTCCACCTCCTTTCTGAATTGGACTCTACGTTCATCTGTTTGATGCAATCCCTTTTTGGCCTTAATGTTGGCATCATCTACCTCCTGATCTTGGTTGGGGTATAAGGAAATATACTTCTCGGTTTTCGGGAATAAGACCACGTATGCCAAGTCGATTTCACAATGCTTGACCACCTTTCTTACTTTCTTAATATCCTTCTTCACCTCAGTTTTTTCCACTTCTTCAAGTTGATTTCTAGCACTCTTGAGCTTTCTAATGGCCTTTTTCCTCTCAAAAAAACGGACCATATGGTATTTTTTTGCTATATCTTTGGCCTTGAGGTTTCTCTGAGTATTTTGGAGCTCTACCTGTAACCCTTTCAACGCTCTTTCGTTCTCAGTCCGGACATCACCAGGAAGATTGTCTTTTTTCAAGAGTCTTTGAATATCTCTGATCTTCTTTTTGAGTTTGGCTGCGCCTCCGCCTAGAACATTGGAAACTTCAATGGCGCCACTTCTTCTGGTTTGAGGGGCTTTCGGCATCACGTATACAATCACACAACAATTAGGTTCGAAAGATTTCAGTTACTGTCCCATCGATCGCAGACCCAGATTTGAGATGGATGTCGCATCAGATGGACCGATGTCGCGCCAGATTGAATTGAAGCGACCCGCGACATTTTCATGGTCAACCTTCAACACCCTACACCAGTCAATTAGAAACGGTTGTTTAGTTGTACAAGGATTGGATTGGTCGAACAAGTGGCATCATGGGTATTTTGGAGAAGATCGCTCAGATCCAGGAGGAATTGTCCCGGACACAAAAGAACAAGGCCACCGAATATCATATTGGGTTATTAAAAGGTAAGTTAGCCAGGTACCGTCGTGAGCTCTTAGAACCTCAACCAGGGCAAGGTGGTGGTGGTGGTGGCCAAGGATTCGAAGTTGCTAAGGCAGGAGATGCGCGGGTGTCTTTGATCGGGTTCCCATCTGTGGGTAAATCGTCATTTTTATCCAAAGTCACCAATACCAAATCAGAAGCTGCCAACTATGAATTTACTACTCTTACCTCGGTGGGAGGGATCCTCGAGTATAACGGAGCGGAAGTGCAGATTGTAGATTTGCCAGGTATTATAAAGGCTGCTTCTCAAGGTAAAGGTAGAGGTAGACAGGTGATTGCTGTTTCTAGAACATCTGATTTAATCATGATGGTTTTAGATGCTACCAAAGGGAGAGATCAAAGGGAGATCTTGGAAAATGAATTGGAATCAATGGGTATTAGATTAAATAAACAAAGACCCAACCTTTCTCTCAAAATTAAAAAGACTGGTGGGGTAAAGATGAATTCGATTACTCCTCCCAAATATTTGAATGAAAAATTGGTGGCTGCTCTTTTGAAGGATTACAAGATTCATAATGCTGACGTTCTTATCAGAGACGAAAATGTGACTGTGGATGATTTTATTGATGTGATTAATGAGCAGCACATTTCGTACATCAAATGTTTATACGTGTACAATAAGGTTGATGCTGTATCCTTGGAAGAATGTGATAGATTGGCCAGAGAGCCTAATACGGTGGTGATATCTTGTGAATTGGACTTGGGAATCGAAGATTTGAAGGAAGAAATATGGAGACAATTGGATTTATTGAGACTATACACCAAAAGAAGAGGAATTGCTCCCAAATTTGATGAGCCTATGGTGGTGAGAAGTCAATCGACCATATTGGAAGTTTGTGATTCCATTCATAGAGATATGAAAAATCAATTCAAGTATGCATTGGTTTGGGGTTCAAGCTCGAAACATAGTCCTCAGAAGTGTGGTTTGAATCATCCGGTGAATGACGAAGATGTGGTACAAATTGTCACCAAATAGTTAAAAATTGAATTATTTCGGGTAATTCTCGATACTATTATACGTGAAAAAATCGTATTAACAACATTTTAGTTTACTAATAGAAACAAAATAATTGTAAAATCAAAGTAAAATTAAAAAGTAACTACGAAGAGCCTTTGGTGGTGGGTAGGTGACAAGAAGTGATGTTTTGTGATATTTTCAAAATTTTGTAAAAAAAGGTGAAATTTATCAATTGTTTATTAAATTTTACCATTAACACTATTCTGGTAATGGTCATTAGAATAACAGTAACAATGGTCTCGATTTAAATATTCCATGTATTGTCTTTGCTCCATGTATAGCCTTCCATTATTGATATCTGCCTAATAGTTAATATTAATTTTGTACAGTAGCTTAGGAAATATTGTCACTACTCCATTAGCAAATAATTATATTCAATCTGTTCAGGAAAGAAGCACTGCTTCCGGAGTGATGTTCTAGGAAATTCCATAAATTAATAAGTTGCACAATGATTCATATTATGGTGTTATCTTCCACCTATATTCGTGCTAAGCTGTATATTTTGCAAATTCAAGCTGTAAAATTTCTTACTTTCATCTTTGACACCACCAAAAATAATTATACTATGATCTCCGTGTGCTGAAATATGTCCACACTATTTTTGCTGGCGATGTATATTGTTGCACCCAAAATGTTGTCGCCAAATTATGACCAAATGTTTGCGACAAAAGCACGCGACTTGGTTTTCAACATCCATCACAACAATACGCCATTGATCCACATTCAATTGGTGACAGTTTCCTCATAGTGAGTTGCAAACCCGATTTTGACCAACGTCATCGAGTCGCCTGTCCAAATACTTTGTGATTCGCCTTTTATCCGATGGAAAAGTACACAGATTTACCAGGAATAGATACTTCTTCTCAAGATATATTTGAAACATCAGATATTGAGTCGGAGCCGGAGCTTGAAATCGAAGCCGAACCCACCGAGATAGAAGAATTGGTGGTGGATCCACAGAGTGTACGTAAACGGTTTGCCAATGATGTTATCGATGGGGACGAGGTTGATTTTCTGGGAAGTATACGAAACCCCATAATTGGAACCACTGGGTATAATGTGCGGACAGTAGATGAAACTAGAGATCAAAAGTTGGCTCGAATAACCCGTGAATTGAACGAATTGGCTTTAGAACAAAACCAGCAAGATGAAAGTCCCAAAGATCTCTTGAAAGTGCTACAAGGTATGGAATCTGGTATACACAAGGGAAACCGGTACAATGACCAGGTTTCTGATATTTTTGATAGGATCAGCTCCCGTGTAAATAGTCCAGCCGTTCAGGAGAAAGTTAGTACAGAGTATGTGCCACAAACCAACGGCTCAGATGTTCTACAATTAGAGAGTCGAGTCAATACGTTGGAAACACTCATTGGCGATATCAAAACCAACTCCATCCAAAACTTGTTGAGTGACTTGAGCCGAAAAATCAATATTATCCATAATCCCCAGTATCCGTTAGAAAAGGTGCAACAAGAAGTAGCTAGGCTACAAGAAGAAACAGAAAAATTATCATCACAGCGGAAAATCTTGGAAATTTCGGAATCCTTGAAGCAACCGAAACTAACGTCCACGGAAACAAAGATTAATGAACTTTACCAGAAACTTCCGGAGTATGAACAGACCAATAAAGTTGTGCCTCATATAATTGAACGTTTGAAATCATTGAACGCAATACATGCTGATATTGGCCACAGCATCGAGGTGGCAGGCACTCTAGATAAGGTATTGCTGGATATGAGCCAAGAGACCAAGGCTTGGGATGAATCTATCAACACTCTCCATAAAAATTTGGATGTGTATACCCAGAATTTTGAAGAAAATAAAAAGATCATAGAGGCAAAGATTGATAAGTTGATGGAGAAAACACAGTAATGAGCTCAATTTACTGATATGGCCAGCAAAATATCGCCAAAACACATATTTAATACTCTTTCAGAGGTTGGAAAAATTCCAATCAACTGAAAAAGCGACTATTTACCTAGCGAACGATTTTCCACAATAGGTGACTCCTCCTGGAGGCTCTATAAATTGGAGATACTTGTGTTGAACGCTTTTTATCCTATCCTTTCAAACTATGGGTTTATAGAACTTTCAATTACAGCAGCAGCTTATGTAATACATGTCCCCCAGAGTTTACTACGACTGTAGAAGCCATTTCTACGGCTGCGAATTCTCTTGAACAGTGTCAGACATAAGAAGAACTTCTAGATGCCACGGGCCACGTGACCACGGTCCTTTCACCAGTCACAAGTTTTGTTGGCCACGGAACTGTCACACATCAACAGTAGTATAGACTATCCATAAAGGTTAACGTCCAGTGGTGCCCGATGAGGCAACCAGTGTGGGGAGAAATAATCTCGGTTATTTTTCCGCATCGCTCTCACCTTCTTTTAAATGTCTCGCTAAGATTTTCCCAAATAAAATCCCCAGACTATATAAGAGGGACGGGCTTTCCCATAATTTTTCAAATCATCAATTATGTTGAGAGCTGCCACTCGTACTGCCACTCGTACCACTATCCGTGGTGCCACCCGTACTGCTGCCACCGCTGTGCCCAAGATTGCCACTGCCAGAATCATTGGTGGTGCCAGATTTGTGTCTCAGTTGGCTCATCACCAGACCCCTCCTAATTTGAAGAATGAACCAGTTAAAGAGTTTTCCTTTGACCACCAAAAAGATTGGGACTTGTTACGGGTTGCACTCACCAAGTTCACCGATAACGGGCCTTTGGATATCCCATTGGTCATTAATGGAAAGAGAATCTATAGAAAGGACACTTTACCCCACGTGAACCCTGCCAAGCATGCCCAAAACTTGGCTAATGTGTCTCAAGCTACTGAACAAGACATCAAGGATGCCATTGCTGCTTCCAAGAGTGCCAAGAAAGCTTGGGCTGCCACCCCTTGGGCCGATAGGGCCGCCATTTTCTTGAAAGCTGCGGACCTCATCTCTACCAAGTACAGATACGATATGTTGGCTACCACCATGTTGGGTCAAGGAAAGAACGTTTTCCAAGCGGAAATCGATGCAGTTGCCGAATTGATTGATTTTTTCAAGTTCAATGTCAAATATGCTGAAGATTTATATAAACAACAACCTTTGGAAACTTCTCCTGGGGTGTGGAACCGTGCCGAATACAGACCTTTAGAAGGGTTTGTTTATGCCGTGACTCCTTTCAATTTCACTGCCATTGCTGCCAACTTGGTGGGAGCTCCTGCTTTAATGGGTAACACTGTGGTGTGGAAACCTTCTGCCACTGCTGCTTTGTCCAACTACTTATTAATGTCTATTTTGGAGGAAGCTGGGTTGCCTGCTGGTGTCATCAACTTTGTCCCTGGTGAACCAAACCAGATCACCGATTTGGTGTTGGATGATCATGAATTTTCCGCATTACACTTTACTGGATCCACCGATGTTTTCAAAAACTTGTACTGTAAGATTTCTAATAATGTAGCTGCAGACAAGTACAGAGATTTCCCAAGAATCGTCGGTGAAACCGGTGGTAAAAATTTCCATTTGATCCATCCTTCTGCATCATTGGATCACTCTGTTTTGTCCACTTTGAGAGGAGCTTTTGAATTCCAAGGTCAAAAGTGTTCTGCTTTATCCAGATTGTATGTGCCAGAATCTGTATGGCCAGAATTTAAAGAAAAGTTGATTTCTTCTATTTCTACTATTGAACAAGGTAACACTTCTTCCACCGATGCATTACACTCTTTCATGGGTCCAGTGATCCACGAACAATCATTTGACAAATTGGCTGGTGCCATTGACCAAGCCAGATCCGATCCAGAATTGAAAATCGTTGCTGGTGGTGCTTACGATAAATCCAATGGATTCTACGTTCAACCAACTTTAATCGAAACCACCAACCCTAACCACGAATTCTTGACTAAGGAATTCTTTGGTCCAATTTTGACCACTTACGTCTATCCCGATGCACAATACGAGTCTGTAATTGAAAGCATCGACTCCGTCACCAAATATGGATTGACCGGTGCTGTTTTTGCCAGAGACCGTCAAGCCATTAGAATTGCCGAAGAAAAATTGAGATATGGCGCAGGTAACTTCTATATTAACGATAAGTGCACTGGAGCTGTTGTTGGTCAGCAATGGTTCGGTGGTGCCAGAGCATCTGGTACTAATGATAAGGCTGGTAGTGGTAACATCTTGTCCAGATTTGTTTCCATTAGAAACATCAAGGAAAACTTCTATGAGCTCAGTGATTTCAAGTATCCATCAAACTACAACTAAATTAAATGATGAGAAGAGTAGAGAAAAAGAATTCACCTGAGTTGTGAGAGTCCATGCAAAAGAACCAAATATATGCGATTTAAATAGTCCAGCTCATCTTAGTGCTATTTTAATCCCAAACATATAGTAAATGATTAATGTGCAACAATGACAGTAAGTTCAGTAGAAGTATTAAGATATGATAAGTTTGCCAGAGGTGGTCTTGTGGATTTGTAAATTGAGCAAGAGCAAACGGCTGTAACTGTTAAAGGTTCAGTGTCTGAGACCGCCAATCTAAGTAGTGAATCACAAGTGCCAAATCGTAGTTTAAATAGTGGAGATATTGTATTTTCAAGACCAACTAAATTTGGGCCTCTCATAACCAGATAGATACTCTGAATGGTGTCTGTTTCATCTCTAGATTACTTGTGTTTTATAATATTGCGAGTCGTTTCAGGTTAGATGTTACCGGTTTTGTAATTTTGCGAAATGAGGCGTTGTGGAATCTATAACGGTATATCTTAACGTCAACTAACTAGAGTCGATGACGTCAGCCCTGAACCGAGATACTTTATTTTCAATGCAACTATTTTCCATTTTGCTTACGTGTGGGGTCCTTGAATATTATTGTCTTGGTTTAATAATTAATAATTAAAAAGGCACAGTGCTAAAAGCATGTATAATTTTTCAAGTTGGATCAATAACCATTAAACCAAAAATAGAAAGTATAGTACCAAGAAAAGATCTAGCGTCACGGTTCACTGCACCAATAATGAAGTGGATAAGATGGGAAGATATAGACACTCTTTGCAGGTTACAGAGTTTCATTAATTCGTCATTGTCACGTTTCCATGATGCAACGCCGTATTGGGCAATGCAACATAGATCAAAAATCAAAGAATCCATATTTTTTTAGCAATACTGATTATACAATCGAATCTTACTAGACGAGTTCTAGCGAATATTGTAAAACCTTCTAGAAACAGGGCCCCACTGCTTCTTATAGTAATTTGTAAAGGAAAATCATTAGGAACAATTCACCTAAAGATCAAACGAAACGATGGTTTAGAAAACATTTTTAGTTCAAAAGATGGTACCTAAAAAGATACTTTTACTGATTGCACGGTATGTAAGTAATTCATAACTGTATAAGCTCTTAAATGCTAGATGTTGGACAAGAAAGTTCGTGAGTAAAAAAATGTTGGCCTTGAATATTCACCAATTTTGTGATCTATACTTGTTTGAACTCACATAAACACCAATTACAGGTCCAATCTACTAACCATTGGAGAAGCTACAAACAGAAGATAAAATAGCTCAATTTTAAAGCAAGGGTTTGCTCCTGTTTCTGTCAAAGTATTTTTTATGTAGGGGACCTGAATTGCAGAAAAAGCCATCACTGAATAAAAAAAAAAATGGCTGAAACCTTTGAATGTGATACACGAATAGGGTTAAGGAAAAGATCTAGAAACTAACTAATTAAAAGATCGGGTAACGATGGGCCAAATTTTGACTCGGTGCCGAAGGCTTTAAAAACCTAATCGTATTTATTCGCTTATACATCCCTCCAGGGGATTTTAAGTTATTAACAACAAAGAGCTTTGTTCTATATATCCATACTAACATCTTCTCTGTTAGCATCAGCATAATTATTTTTAAAATGAACACGGTATCAAAAATATCTGGGTTGATTGTGGTTAATTATAATGCCATTGCGACGCCATCTCTATTCTTGTGAGCACCCAATCATATTACCATCGTTGTAGGATCTCGGCACTACCGAAACATCGACTAGGAACCATATTTTGCTAGTAACAAACTCGAAGACAATATCTCAGGGGATAGTGGCTATTGTTAATATTTATAAGTGCCTGGTGGTCCTTGAGGTCCTGGGTAATAACCAAATCCTGGACCGGGTGGCCCCGGAGGCCCTGGAGGGCCTGGAGGGCCTGGTGGAGGACCCGGAGGGCCTGGTGGGGGCCCCGGTGGGTTTACATTTATTACTCTCCCTAGCCCATGACACACAGGACACAAGTCATCATCCAATAGAAACCCGTACACTAAACCCGTCCCTCTACATCTACCACATAAGATGCCGCCTAGTCTAGGGTCCCCTGGAGGGACCCTTATGGCGTTTGGAGGTGCGGAAAATGCCCCACCAAACGGTGTGAATGGAAAACCAGAAGGCTGAAACCCTCCATGAAAGCTTGGCCCCATAGAAAACTGTGGAGTATTACGGGGTCCCAATCTTTCCCAGCAATCCTTGCAAGTCTTTCCATTCTTGCGTTTGTACCCCTTATTGTAACATTTTTCACAGAAGTATCCTCTGGGGTATTTGAAAGGTAGCTGGGGGTTGGGATTATATGCATTTTTGTTGAGAAAGAACTTGTCCCAATCATACCTACAGACATCGCCATTCTTGATCTTAAAGCCGGTATTTTTACATTTTTGACAAAAGTACCCTCTTGGGTATTTGAAGGGAAGATTGGGGTTTCCAGTGTACAAGTCTTGGACCGAAGATGATGCTGTTGTAGATGATGTTGTTGAAGATGTTGAAGAAGAAGTGGATGAAATACGATGGATTCGGTTGGGAGGCACCGGTGGAGGCCTCAGACTCGTATGGCTACTGGAGCCCAGGCCCGTGGGTCTATTGGGCAAGGCTGGTGCTGCACTGGTAGCCTCGGCATAAGAAGGTGGAGGATCATTTGGATCGTTGGACATCTCACTAACAACTCAAGTCTAACAAAAAAGAAAATGGCGCCACTGGGCAATTGATTTGGACCTGTAGATAAGATGGTGGGAAGATGAGTGGTTTTTGGCTATGCAGTATGAAAGCTGGGTATTAAATCAATGACCAATTTTATTGCTGCGAACTTTGGGGCTGTAATCATTTGATCAGTTGATAGTCTATGTCCTACATACAACTAATTCAGGGTTGTGCACGTGATCTAGAGCGTGATCCCACACGCGTGATCGGAATCATCAAGTTTTGAGGAACCGCGACTAGTATGAACATCTATACAACATGATTTGGCTTTCTGAGAGACAGAGTATGTATGAAGGGCTGAGGCAAGAGGTGCTACGGGCCGAGGTAGAAACCGTTCTCACTACCAGCTGCTCCAACGGGCTGCGGAGTTCCGTGGTTATTGGCCATAACAGAGATGAAACTGGCCACTACACGATCAGATTCTCCAAGGAACACGGTCGAAGATGCTTAGAAAGCAACAGGACACGGCGGCAATAATCGACTTGAACGAATCCCATAAAGACTGCTTGGTTTGTGGATCCACCGGTTTGGTTTTTTTTTTTTTTGTGTGGCTGCAGTTGGCAAAGAGTTAACCCGGGCCCCTGGAGGACGCGATAGATGACGGAGGGTCAATAATCAATACTAACTATAGAATTCGGAGTGGGTTTCACAGCCGGAGGCTTGGCCTTCTTTGTTCTAGGAATAATGACGTTTTTTGACTCGGGCTTTTTGGCCTTGGGTAATATTCTCTTTATAATCGGACTTGTACTAATTATTGGGCCCCAAAGAACACTTACTTTCTTCAGCCGTCCCACCAAGATTAGAGGCACGTTGTGCTTCGGGCTGGGGATCGTATTGATTTTATTGAAGAGATCGTTTATTGGATTTATTTTAGAAAGCGTGGGGATCTTAGGGTTATTTGGGGACTTTTTTGGTACTATAGTCCAGTTTTTGAGATCGATTCCTTATATTGGGGATGTTTTGAATCACCCAGCAATTGCGCCTGCCATTGATAGAGCGGCCGGTATCAACACTTTACCAGTTTAGTGATGGGGGGATTTTGCATTTGTGGGGGTGCTGCCCAACACGAATGTGTGTATCATACTGTAATAGACATAATCGAAACCAATCAGTTTGCAATGCCCCTGTGTCTCTCCTACCACGATCATTTGGTGCTTCATGGTCACCAGTCGGTCGAGGCATCGCTAAATAGATAATGAGGTTCTATCTATACGTATAATTTTATAGAAGTTTATTTACAGATATTAATTTCTAAAGTCGATAGATGCTTGTTGGGTTGGTAGCCGAGATCACAACTTGGAAGGAGTCCCCATTATAGCCTCCAATACACTCATTGTGCTTTTACATACTTTGACACAATAGTCCAAATCCAATTGCAGAAGAACCTCTGACTCAACGATATCAAAGGGCTTTGATTCAAAGTTCACTTGGATTAACCGGGACGTTACACTTTTGTTGATATTTAAAGGGGCATCATGTAGAACCAGGGCGATTCTTTTGAAATAAGGCAACCATAGCACGGATCCCGGGATATTGGAATTCTTTGGCGATGTTACACTGAACAAATTGGAGTTCATAAGGTAGTTGAAATTTCGAAGCGTAGCATGTGGAACTTTCGAACAGTAGTCGAGAAGAACAACATTTTCATTTAATTGTGCAATTAATTGGGGCATTCCATAGTTTGGACGTAACCCCACAAATGTAATTTTCGATGATAGAAGCTGCCGTAGTCGGTTAGTCACCGCTACTGGATGATAAATTACTCCTAGTGGAGTATCATTGGAAAATCGCGATGGTACAACATGGATAATGTTACCAGGAACAGGAATATCCATAGATATATGGGTGAGTGGCTTTGGATTGGAGTAGGTCATCGAAGAGAAAGGAATGATTCCTGATTCCATGTCATGGGCAAGAAAGTTGACCAACCAATGCAGATGATGAGATAGGTTGAGTCCGCACCATGGCTTGAGATTGTGGTTAGGCAATTGGGGATTGTTTTCAACCACGATGATTCGAGCTTGGGGGTACCGGAGAAGAATATCTAGTGCAAGCGAGTAAGTAACTAGACTTGATTTGTGGTGTATCACAATCACCATCTGATGGTAAAGGAAGAGTTGGCAAACTTTGATTTTTGATTTTGTGCAATTAGATTACCAGTGATAAGAACTTCTGAATGTGAGATGATTATCACAGGAAAAGTTTTAGAAATCCGGGTGAAATTACAAAGATAGCGATGTCAGTCACATCGATCCAATTATTATTATTTTGGTTACACAGGGGCACCGAATTTGTCAAATACAATCCGAATCTTTCAGTAAGATACTGATAAGAGATTCGATAAAAAAAAATTGATATGTCAAGAGAGGTAAAAAAAGCTGTCAAGGAGAAAAGCAATTTGGATGTGGCTTAACTAGAATCCTTTCCATCGTCTTCGATAATAATAAATTTTAATTTAAGTTCAAATCGTCAGAGAGTTCCAAAAGGGAGAAGTCCAAGAATTTTGATTCAACAAAACTTCTGACAGAATTGAACAAGAGAATAAACAACAACACCGTATCCATTGTGCTTTGGCAGTAGGAAGTCAAAAAAAAAAAGGCGAAAAAATGGTATTGTTGAAGTCAAACTATTTTCAGTCAATGGGTCGGTTTTATTTTCTCTCTTGTGGTTAGTTTTGCACGTTTGACATCAAGAGTTTTTTTTGATCGATGTGCCAAGGGAACAGATAAAAACCCCACCTCCTGATTCCTCTCATATTCGTCTACCAATCATAATCACTAACTGAGTATTATTCCGTTGACATCTCTAGCTGATAATTTTATTTATTTTTGCTTCTTGTTTTTTTTTTTTTTTTTTTTTTTTTTTTTTTTTTTTTTTTTTTAAGCTTAAAAGCTCAATATTTCCAAAATTTTTCACCCCAATTTGAAGTCCACTTTATGTTATAACCATAAAAAAAAAAGAATTCCACATAGGTCGTTTAAAGCATTTATCAAACCAAAAAAAGATGCGCAAACCCGGAATCGAACCGGGGGCCCAACGATGGCAACGTTGGATTTTACCACTAAACCATTTGCGCAAAGGAAACTCCGCGACGGGGAATTGAACCCCGGTCTACCACGCGACAAGCGGTAATTCTAGCCACTAAACTATCACGGACAATTTCTTGAAAGCAAGTTTAGCTTGAAGTTTACACTAGTATAATAGAAATCACCATTTTGTCAAATTTTTTGGCTTGTGAGAATTATGTTGATGGAATGTGATTATTAAACTGGAAATTCTAGAAGCTGATTTATTAAATATAAAGAATTTATTTTATCGTGATCACGAAAATTGTTCACGTTAAAGAGCGGAACTCCTACCTAGATGAGTAAGTTTAGCTTTAGTAGTTAAAAATTAACGAAAGTATGTTTACCAAAAAATAATTGTCATAACAAGCAGATACTAAAACAAGGGTCACCAACAATAAATCCATTTTACCGAAGCTAATTTAGTTTAGTAACCAATTAATAATAGAATTACATCTTCATTTTTGTGCTGGTAAGTAACTGTATGTAAAGGTAGATAATATGGTAGATAATTATGGTTGCTGAGCTACAGAGTTTCGTTGGGCTGCATTCTTTGTTCTATTATGCAGCATGGTTTCCATTTCACAAATACTGGGCATCTGATTTAAAGTTTCAGTCAAAAAATACCAATTTGCGAGGATAAAGCGAACATATTTAACCATGTGAATCTACAGAATGAATAACCGATAATGACGTGCAGAATCATATAAGGCGGATATTGTGATATAATTATTCCATACATAATGCAGGCTTCTACACCATGAGTATCTAGGCGAATACCACATCCTACATGGAACAAGAAACCAATATAACCTAAAAGTAGACAATCGGCCAACTGTATGCATCGTAATAAACCCGATTTTTCATGTGGAGTGTAGCAGGCACTCTTCTTACATTTTTTAGCTAAGGTCAAGCTGACATTTTGACTCTGTTCTACCAGCATTCATACAAGGTTCAATCCGGCATAGTGGTGGTGTATTTTATATGACTCTAAACCATAATTTGTGCATATGACGTTTAAGAGACTAAATTGTGTTGTACTTGCAACTAAGAAGGAGGGGGAGAAAAACCGGCATAATCATAGATGTCAAAAAAATTAGTCCAATCATAACAAGGCTCGTGACCGATTTTTGAGGCGAAAATCCAAGCGAAGGTTCACAAAGCAACAAAAGAGTTTATTTGAGACATCACAAGGTACAATAGGTGATAGAGTCAAATTGTCGAAAATAAGAAAAAATCCGACAGTAAAAAAAAAAAAAAAAACAGGAAAAATAATAAGCTTAAAATGGCGGTGAAAATTCAACCAGAATTCTAGATAGAAAGATTATCCCCCGAGAGAAATACCAACGCTGATTAGCCATAGCAACCCTTGTGGTCCCTGAACTGGTTATGTGACGATTAACCAGTGATTTACCCGACATTTCCATGACTTGGGCTTGTTGTAGAAAATAATTTGCGTCGCTTCTAACCCCCAAGGAGGTTTGCGACATGTAAATGACAAAATTACTAACCTTTTATTGTTATTTTCTGTCGTCAATACTGAGAGCTTCTAGGCCATGGGATGAGTAATTGGTATTTTCTTGACTACCAGGTAATGGGTCCATAATTCCGCGATAATCCCCTGGTCAGGGTGCGGTCAGAGTGCTTTGTGGTTTGCCGGTTCAGGCGGTGTTTTTGGCTGTTTTGGGTGTGTTTTTTTTTTTTTGGTTTTCGTTCATAACAATTGTCGGATTTGGAAAACCTTCGCCGGTTTGCCTAAACAAGTAACCGAGTTATTACATTAACCAGTTTTTGTGGCCAGTACTGCCTTTGGTAGTACAGATTGATAGTACAAAATTAAGCATTTACATATCAGTAACAGCTACTTGCAGAAGAGAGGGGGCGAGAGAGGGGGCGGGGGCTTGAGGCTGACTATTGCTTATATGATATTTGGGAGGCAGTGTGGTGCTGGTGGGTGGTCTGATATTTGGTCTACATCGAGGCTGGTGTCGGGATTAAACTGGTTACCGCGACATCTCATCGCGAAATCATCAAGCCCCATTTATATCCCTTACTTAGAGGAACAACCGCTTGTCTAAAGTTGGCTATAGTTGTCGTAGTTAGAGTCTGACTTTGCGCTTAGTTACGGTAAGTGTTGAACATTGGAGTTTGCCGGCACCATGCATCGAAAGGAAATCAAGCGCAAGGACGAACTTCGGGCCCGGTTCCAACTCTCTGTATCCCAAAACAATTCTACAGTGATGAGCTGGCTACAACCAATGACAGCAATGGCGCGGGACGTCGACACTGAAAAGGCGTTCATGGACTTGCCCATAGTGCCGCAGGGGTCGGGAGTGTCGTCGTTGGACCAGTCCCAAAAGACGATAGGAGACTTCATCACCTCCAACGACAAAACTGTGGCCACCGTCAAGGAGGATCGAACTACGAAGACGTCGAAACCCATGATGGCGCTTCTCAACAAAATGAGAGATAGCGGCAGAGATAAGGTGGCAAAGGCCCCAAGACCCCAGAATGGCCCTGGCCGAGTTCCCACCCAGAGGACCCCTGGTCCCAAACCTGTCAAGAAGATGACAAGGCAGGAAGAAGATTCCGACGAAGAAGAGAGTCTGAGGAACAATCGCTCGGTCAAAAAATCGAATGTTCCATTCCAAGGCAAGAAAGGGCGTCCGTTTTAGTCCTTACGTCGTGTCGCAGATTGTTATTGGTAGAGGACTACTGGAGTGGAGCTTGTGGCATTTGAGAGGCACAGTTGTGGTGGGGGGCGCCATACGATAATTTATGGTTTAAAAAACAACCAGCACCGACCCACCTCATTACAATGTCGACCACGCACGGGTCTTGGCAATTGGCCAATGACTCCGACAAAATTGGCATGGGAACCACCATACTTTACCAAAAGGTGGAGACAGCCTGGTGGATTTATTATATTTTTTTCGGGATGTATTATAGGCGATTTAGTACCGGCATTTCATATTCATCCCATCATTTTCTATTCAAGATGTACCTGAAACAGCACGGCTGACATACAAAGTGGTGTCGCGCCTCAAAGTGGTCATTGCATCAGATAACACCACCAACAACTGATCATCAGATGGGTAGGACATTTTAGGCTGACAGGCACTGGCAAAACCCTTGCACAAGCATCTCCATCATGGTTCACGTGCGTTAGCTAGGTGCGCGGCATTTGTGGTTCATTGCTGATTGGAGTTTGACGGCAGAACGATGTAGGCGCAAAATCTATTGTTCTCCCAAGGCAGATGTTTTTCCCAGCATTCAACCGTGTAACACTTAATGTGAATACTTGAAAAATACGGTTGCAGGTGATTTTAATAGGCAACAGCAATTAATTGCTAGTAAGTTTATAGTTCATCTCGGTTGCTCGGGAATATCAACCAGTTGCACCTTAGAATGTGGATTGATCCTGGCTTTAGTTCTACATTGTTTCAAGGCAATAATAATAATAATAATAATAATAATAATAATAATAATAATAATAATAATAAAAAAACTTGTTAGTTAAGCTAGTAATACAAAATATAAACATTAACCACCCACTGAACACGCCATACATCAAGGCTTGTGCAACAATAAGTAGTTTCAACCAGTCTATACTTATTGGGAACTTTTTTTTTTCAAGATAAATTTGGTTAATTCTCACACATAAAAAAAATGGCCACTATTCCTGCCCCTATAGTTATAATAGTAATAATAAATAATTGTGATTCCCAACAATAAGAATAAGAATAATAGTGATACCTCTGTTGTTTTTATAATAATTGGCCGTTAAATTGTTCTACAGTAGTGATCTCTAATGAAAAGAAATTTTTTATACTTTTTTTTTTGACCCACATCAACAACCCTTTTTCTAACTCAATCTTCTTCTTTTGGCTTCTCCGTCACTTGCTTCTTCGGTAACAACTGTCGCTTCCTCCTTGACAATACTATGTACATTTCGATTCGTCACATCTTTGTCCTGCTCACTAGCTTCTCGGTCATCAAGAAGTGAGGTAACTGAAACTTTCTTATTAACCTTTTGTTCTTCAATAGAGATTGAATTTTTCACCAAAGGTGAATTTTGCAATGATCTCAATTGAGACAAGCCTTGTGAGTGAGGAAATGTGGCAAACGAACTTGAAGATCTTGGAATCGGCGATTTGAGTTGATTAAATTTCATATTCTTCCCTGTAGCATTTGGGGGAGGAGTGAGACTTCTTATAAGTCTACCTCTAGTTCCAGTAGGAACACCACCACTTCCACCAGGTAAAGATGCAGGAGACGAAGATCTTGGTGATTGGAATTGCTGGGCAGAATAGTAAGTGTTGGGCTGAGTAGAGCCCGAATCAGCAGACCACCTTGTAGCTTGAGGTTGGGCTATTTCGCTTGATGGTGGTATAGGATCATGAGGACTTATGGAAAAAGAGCTTTTTGTATTTTCCATGATGGCAGCATGTTGAGATATTGAGCCAAACGATGAGGTTCTTTTGAAAGAAGAAATTGATGATAATGAAGATTTATTTGAGAAGATAGAATTATGAGATGATTGCGATCCGATGGAATCGTTTTGAGGTTTGACAGTTCCATTGTGTTTGATAGCAGCACCAGGGAGGGAATTAGAAGTCGAACCTGAGCCAGAACCGTTTCCTTGACTGGACCCAGAGCCAGCTCCTGAGCCAAAATGCAATTCAAACAAAGAAGGTCTCAAGCGTTCATGGAGTGAGCTATTGATGGGGACCAAGGTGGGTTTTCTTGGGTTGGAGGGGACCAAAGGAGAACCGGGGATCGAGCTGGTACTGGGGGCAGCATTATTATCCACACTAGGAATACTGCGAGGTAATGGGACTGTTGCTGAAGGAGATTGGCCCGAAGAATCGGGTGAATGGGGGTAGGTCAAGGAGGCAGAGGAAGCACGATGAATTGATGATGGAGGGGGTAATTTAATCGACAGCTTGGAGTCAGTGGACAGTCTTGTAGAATCACGTTCGTAAGGAGATAAAGGATGGGCATTAGAAAGAGTTGATGGAGTTGCCGAAGCAGCACCAGCAGGACCACTGGGGGCACTGGGGGCAGCGGAGGGAGGATGGTGTAAATGAGCCGGAGCTGGGGCCAACGGATCAAACAATGAAGGGTTTCGTGGTCTGGGAGACTCTCCCGACTTTGAGCTTTCCCAAATCTTTCTGAATTGTAAATTGGGAGTGTAATGCTGAGGTTGGACTGGGGTGACTGTTCTTTGGGGATCGACAGAGGGTGCCTTGGACTCGCCAGGAGTGATGGTAGCGGCTCTATCGTGGTGCTGAGGATGTTGGGATTGTGAGTGAGGTTGGCCAGGGTGTTCATGAGATGGCTTTCCCGATACAGATGCTGAATGCACTTGTGGATGAGGCTGGGAACCTATCGAGGGGCCACCTGGATGTGCCGAAGGCACTGGTGGTGGTACATGGCCATGGGGATGATACTCGATTGGTGAAGCCGAGTACTGATATATCGGATGATACGAATGGGGTCCTGGAGCCACGGTTGGTGGTTGATAATAGGGAGCAGGATGGCCATGATGTCCAGGAGGACCAGGAGGACCCAGAGGCGCAACACCCGGATGTGGGGGAGCGGATGGATGACCATGGGGACCTGGTGGAGGCGCCGCGGGATGAGGAGGAGCACCAGGATGGCCTTGATAGGGGCCATGGGGCTGCGGTACCACGTAATACGGCACAAACTGTTGCTGATAGTAAACATTGTCATATGCGCTGGGAGAAGGGGAGCTGGTGGCGGCGGTTGCCATCAAGTATTCGTTATGAGGATGGTTGGGTAAGGTGGTGGTGTGCTCATTGGAATAACAATTTCTGGAACTATTGGAGCTGGATCTTCTTTTGATATAGATCAAGGAACTTTCATCGTCCTTCTTGAACTTACCACTCAGGTGCTTGAATTCCCAAACAGGAGCAGTATCTTTTTCATTATAATTAGTCGAAGAAGTCGATTGGTTGGGCTCACTAACCTTATGGAAGCCATACATGTGGAGCTGACGAACAAAACTAGCAACATTGCCATGTTTGAAATAGCCAGTCAACGCATTGGCAAACTCTTTCCCGGGATAAAGCGCAAAAGTGTTGTTCTCGGGGTTATTGTTGGTCCACCATATCAAATGGGACAATTTAGGATCGTTTAACATGGTGTAAAGCTTATGCACAAACGCATTCTTCTTGATGGGGGGATCCTGGGCTTTCTTACTCATAGTTGAAATATTCTAAGTATATTGGATCTGGGGTGAGGTGAGTGGACATTAATTCGGGAATTCGAAAGCCGTTGGCAGGAAAGACTATATTCAACAATGATGATAAAAGGACCGGGAAAAGGAGTGATGAGGGAGAGGGAGAGGGAGAGGGAGGAGGAGGGGGAGGAGGAGGGGGGCCGAGCGACGTTTCAAAAAACGGTCGGAAAACTGGGTTCTTGGACCACTGTTCAAAGAACTCTGGAGGTTTCAGTAGACGCTTCTGCTCCGGGGCGTCGTCTTGTGTAATATAAGGGCTAGGACTAGATTGAGATGGGTGCTGAGTCAAAAGTAATTGGAAGAGAATTTAAGATGAAGATGATGGATAATTCACTTCCCACACGATTCTATTGCCCTGTTCGCCTTTTTGGCTTTTTCTTTTGATTTGGATGATGTAGAAGGGTATTAATAATAATAATAATATAAAGTGTTAATAATTCGAAAAGGATGATGTTACTTTGAAAGAATAATCTTAAACTGAAAGAATAATAAAAAAAGTAATTTTTGTTTAAATTTTTTAGGTTAGTAGGTTTTTTGGACATTTATTTTTATGCTTAAATTTTATTTTTCTGTAATGGGGGTTTAAATGTCGCAAGCCTCTTAATTTTAAAAAATAATTATTTGAAAATGGTTTGTGTAATTAAATCTTTGGGTTTTTTTTAACTAAATATATTTTACTGTTTTTTTTATATTTACTACTAGCTGCATCATTATTATTTTATAAGATTTATTTTTAAGCTTTTGACCTTGGAGTCGAAAATATGTTTACTAATAGAATAAACATGATTATGATATTTGACAATAAGAAGTTTATAAAATAGATTATATATAAAGATGGATAATAAAACTGGTGCTCTCCATCCATTACCAAGGTGGGGAATCGCCCACCTTTTTTTTTTTTTTTTTTTTTTTTTTAAAAACAAAAAAATTTACCTGGTGTAATTCCGACCTACACATAAGCTATAATCTCATATCTCATATCTATCTAAATATATACATATTTATGTATCAGTATATACTGGTTATCAGGCGTCCTGCATAATGCCTGCAATGTCCATAAACTCACCGTTACTGCTTTGTCCACATTTACGTATTTGATACCACTAATAATATCAGAATGCTTTTAGCTACAAGTGGCAATAGTAGTAGTATATGGTTTGGTCAGCACTATCATTGAGCAATTGCTGATTATCTAATCGGACTCCATTTAAAGTACGTGGCGATGATCTTAACTTAGTTAGTAACCACCGACTTTTTCGTTTAGCCTCAGTACAGGCTAGAAACGACGCTGCTTAAATGGTTAAATTGTTGGCGTTGGTATCTGCATACTGCAGTTCCCTGCGCACCTAATTTATCGGTATCTGTGTATCATAATACAATTTGCTCTTGGGCTATCGAGAAAATAATTTTTTGCCTGGACTATGCCGTGATTGGAGTGACTAGGGTTTTCCACTGTGCTATGGATCGTTCGAATTAAATTAACTAAGTATTGTTAGGATTTGCAAGAACAAAAATTCACCCATTTTTATGGATTGCCGCAACTCGAGTTTGACCGACGCACCGTCAAATAATTCACCCATATCAACCAGCCGATCGTTTCAACGCACCACCTCCACAACCATCTGAATCGTAATTATAATCTCTACTTCTTTACTTGTCTACTCTCTACTACTACTACCACTACTACTACTACTACTAGATGCTGGGTTTAGACAATTGATGTTTGTTATGTGCCCTGGGAGTAGTACTTGCAATAGTACATATGCATTGGGGATGTCAAAAGCTTAATTGCTTTGCCTTTTGCCTTCATTTCCAAATCAGGAATTAGTCGACCGTAGGTGCCTTATTAACGGTGCTAACCAAAAATCGACTCCATTAGAGTCATCGTAGATGTCGTAGATGGTTGTGTGAGAAAATTTCCCCACCACAGTACATTTTCGCGGTGTCGTCCCAGTTCCAGCGTTGTTGAGAAAAATGGTGATTTGCATTCTTCTCATTAGTTCTTTGGCGAATTGGTAAAATGCAGGGAACCGTGGATAGTGGGAACCACCGATTCACATAATTGCGGCTAATGCTTTTAGTAAGCCAGCTCGGTTTAAAATACTACGATAATCTTCCAGGAATATTTTGCCATCAAGTCCACGGATTTAGAATATCATGACAAATATTATGGAAATTTGACCAAATTGCGCATCGCAAACACAATTTGTTAATGCAAAGGCATTGACTTTTGGAACAGTTCATCACCACCAATTTCCAACGCTGTTGTCACAAAACTTTGGCCACTAAATTTTTCTTCGGTAACCTTTGTCATAAGACCCAAATTATCCTGGATTTGCCTGGAAAGACTCTTGATTTTGCGGCCATAAACCATCGACATGACTATCAAAGG
>JAKTXG010000123.1:0-34121 GCA_030561385.1 Suhomyces bribrorum | reverse complement strand
CGATTTATAGCACAGACGCTGGTCATACCACATACCACTATATATTACTATGTTTTTTTCCCCTCCTACCGCCACTCTCCCCCACTCCATTCTATTACTTTCCCCCTATAGGTCCAGCACCCAGAGATGTCCTCTCCAGTACCATTCGCACCAACCCAAACCCGCTAACTTTACCATCTACCGCCAGGATTTTTTCCCATTTACCATCACCATTTCATTACAGCCCCCGCCCCCCCGGCCATACCACCCACACTTTGATATACTAGCACCAGTACGGGGATGACCACGGAACCAAGCCTCCCATTGGACCACCTTGGTTCTGATAACCGATTGAACCATCTCATTTCATGGTCCAAAAACGGGTTCATAGCTTACGCCAACCACGGAACGTCTGTCGCCAGTCTTTACTTGACATACCTTGAAAACTCCGATGGCAAGTCATGGCAGCTAGCAAAGCCACAAAGCCTTAACTCCAAGTTGGGTGCTCTCAATAGCGAAATCTCCTTGGTGTGTTGGAGTAATCTAAGCACTGATTTGGCTGTGGCTGACTCCAATGGTAATTTCAACATTCTTTTGGCTGGAGTGGGGCTTATTGATGACAAGAAGAAATCGCCAATTGCCCCCACGAGCTCCAGCTCCCACAACGGCCCGGCAAATGGCCATTCTGACTTCTCCAACGGCTCCTCCAATGGTCCCTCCAACGGCTCCTCCAATGGCCCAACTAACCGATCCTCCAATGGCCCAACTAACGGAACCAATGGTCCAACTAATGGTCCCAATAATAGTTCCTCCAATGGTGCTTCTAGTACCAACGGATCTACCAATGGATCTACCAATGGGCCCTCCAAAAATGGATCTAGCACCAAACTTCCGCCCGGAAAATCGCCCAGCAACTCCGATGATGACTCAAACTCCCCAAGCTACGAATTGACTTCCTACAACAATATGGAACTCATCTATAAAGACCTGGTCCAACACCCAGATATAGGCACTGCCATCGTGGCCTTCAAGTGGCTCAATATCGAGAAGCCCCAGATCGTCAACAAACCCGCAACTATCGTTCCTAACGAAGTCTTGAAATATTTCTATCCCGTGGGACAATCACAACCACACGGAATCACTCACCCCATTTCCACAAAACAAGCATGTGTAGTTGTTAGAAGAAACGGAGAGTTGATCCTTTACTACCAAGGTGAGCACAAGGTGGAATACCACAGAACGAGTGTATATTCCAGTGACCAGGTCGTCTGTTTCACCCACTGTTCCATCGGGTTCAACAATCAAAATCAGATTCTCATCGTAGCATATGACTCAATATCTCAGAAAATCCTTACTAATGCAGTAACCATAGATTGGGGCTTCTTGGTAGAATCGGCAAAAAGACAAAAAGTGGACCCCCATTATCATACTCCTAAAGATTCCCAGAAACTCCCCAAATTATCGGTGGTAAAACTACAAAGCATCACTCTGGTACCTTTGTATAGTGACTCCACCCAAACAGAACCTGGTCCTATAATTAAAGATGAGGCTGACATGGATATAGACCCAAAAGATGGGTTTAGCATGGGTACTATCACCGGCATTGACATCATATCTGCAAATGTAGACAAGGATTCAAAGCCGGAAATTTTCATTACTTATGTTTGGAAAGATCCCAACGGAATACTAAGTAAGATTTATCGTTATCATGTTATCAAGGAACAGGAATTAATATCAGATGCATTTTTTGATTTGGGACTCCGTAAAAAATCCAACGAGGAACCATTAACCACTGCATCTAGTGAAGTTTTATCTTTACAAGATATCATGACCAGATCAGGCACTATCAAGTCCATTACCGGCGTGCTCAATGATTTCTATATCATTGTACAATACCACAACCTGTCGCGAATCGATGTTCTAGATAGAGCCTCTTTATCATTCATTGAACCAAACGTATCTCTGGACCTACCCAAGTCTATCGGTACCATCTTGGACGCAGGATTCCAGTTTCCCGATTTGCCCAATGACCCCAGTTTGATGGTCTGCATGTCCCCAAATTTGACTTCTGTAGCCCACATATCACTGACATCATTAAATCCAGAAGTCTCTCTAAGCTTGGTGGAAAAAGTCAACTACTTATCGAATTCACCCAATGATTTATTTGTTACCGCTGTCGGGTTGGCATACCGTCATGCATATTCTTGTTACACCAATACTTTCTCTGATGATATCATTATGGTTGCACAATCGGAAATCAATCGACTTTCAAATGATCCAAAGGCCGAGACCACAGTGCAAAAGTTGATCGAATTAATTCTTACTGAATCACACAAATCCATCAATTTCGAATTTGATAAGTTCAGTAAGGAATCAGTCGATAAACTTCTTTCCAACCCACCACTTCAAAAACTTTCATCATTACAACTACTTCTCGGTGAGCTCAGTCCCAAAAATAAAATCACCAGTGATATCGCTTGGATCATATTGAATCTTCGCAGTGCTTCATTTGGTATCATGTTTCTGTTGTCAAGCATTTATAGACAAATCTCCAAAAAGAAACCTACAGAAGATAACCTTCTGGATTCTATTTCAAGAGGAGAATGCATCATGAGTTTGATTGGGAACATGAAATGGTTAATCGATTTAATGGTTTACTTGAATCAAGAGTTGATAGAACTTGGCCATAGTAAAAATGATAGTTCATCCAGTAAGATCAATATTAAGAATTCATCGGTGTTACCCATAATCATGAGTAAAGTTCCTCGGTTATTTTTGATGTATGCATTATCATCAATAGGCAAAACCCATGAGATTCTTAAGAAATTACATAAAGATTTGGAAGAATCCAACAAACTTTTCAGTCCTATGAGGGAATCTTTAAATCGATGCTTTACCATTTGCAACAATTCACCATTGTCACTAAATGTTTTTGAGAATTATTTAAGAGAATGTGACAACATTATAAATAAAGAATTAAATGGTAAATTGGTATCAAAAGATCGGGCTTACAGTTTGAAAATAGAGCAAACTTTAGTTTGTAAAGGTGAAGTTCCCGAAGAATTGATTCCTGTTGCGAGGATTCTTATTGATAGACATGCTATCAGTGTTAATCGAGATGTTAAGCTATCGGAATTGTTCTTCTATGATGTGGACTGGCTTCACGTGGGGATTAATAAACCTACTATATCATCCAATACTGTGGACTTTTATTGCAAAACAAGAAAACCAGTGGTCCCAAGACTAATTTTCTCCCCTGATAATGTGGTTGATGCATTGAGAAAGATCGTCATTACTGCTAAATTACCTCTTGAATCGAGCGAACCCAGAACCAAAAGAATCAGAAAGTGCACCAGGTGTCGGTCAGTGTCTTTGGTGTCGGACCCTCATGTTTTTGACGAAGCTCAAGCGGTCGGTTTGTGGACAATGGTGTTCCATCGGACATGTATATGTGGCAACTCGTGGGTTAACTTGTGACCCAAGTGACTGGCGATAGGCATTTGTACTAGCTTCCAGTAATTAGACTTTTAAGTAATATATTTGCAATAATTAGCTGGTTTCTACGAGCCCTGGTGATAGTCTGGCTAGGTCTGTAACTGTATTATTTATTTAAGTATTAATTATATCGTTTCAATACAAGATTTTCTATATTGAATTATTTTATACATTTTCGTGGTCATTATGGTGGCTGGAGATTCCAAATTAATAAATAAGACCATTTGAATTAATTCCCAATCTTGAAAGGAATGGTTTCAGGTAGATTAAATCAAGATTGATCCTTTTCATCAGGTTCTTCATCATCCATCTGAGCTAGCTCGGTTTTTCTCACGTCGGCCCTGATTTGGTCGTCAGACTCTTGACTCTTCTGAGCAGCAGCTTCCTTTTTCTTCTTGTTATATAACCACTTCATAACAAATGGTACAGCGGCGTTTGTGACCACAATCCAAGCTACCAAAACCCCGATATTAAGCCCCACTCTTCCTTTCCAAGCATTGAAATATGCCACATGGAATAAACCATAGGCATTACGCACCGGTATAGCGTAACCATATCTATAAAAACTGGGGCATAATTCGATTGGAGAAACCGTAGGCCCAACATTTAGCACCGCTACAAAGAGCAACACAAATCCCATAAGAGGGGCTCTGACACTGGCGGCAAGGAGAACTAACATTTCAATGAAACTCCCCAAGGAAGACATAAGAAGATAGCCAAAGAACCAAATCACTAAGAAACCCAGGTAACCGAAAGTGACATTGAACTTCATGCCAAAGGCCAAATTCAAAAGCAAAAATGCCAATGATAACATAATATAGGCAAACTGAGAAGCCAAGAGCTTGACAGCTAAGAACTTGACGCCCTGAAGCTTGGTGGCAATATAAGTTTGAATTTCCACTGTGAAAATAAAGATGAAAAAGGTGAACATGACCAAATAAATCATTCCGATTTGAAGTGGGGCTTGGACGATTTGATTGGGGATGGGGATTAAATCATTAAACACGAACGAGGGGGATGTGGTAATTAAGCTTGGAGCATTTGTCAATAAGTTCAATTGTTGAGTTGAGTTGAC
Organism: Suhomyces bribrorum; assembly: GCA_030561385.1. Lineage (NCBI taxonomy): Eukaryota > Fungi > Ascomycota > Pichiomycetes > Serinales > Debaryomycetaceae > Suhomyces > Suhomyces bribrorum. Next base: position 29,572 of record JAKTXG010000123.1, on the reverse strand, counting down.
GGTGGAAAGCATGGTTGAGAGCAAGGGACTTCTAGGCACAAACGTCCTGAAACCATTTGCAATGCTGCGGCATATAGAGAAGATGTAATTGTTGACTGCATTGTAATCTCTGCCTGTTTCGTAGACCAATTCCAACAAATTGTCGGGGCTGAAGGAGGTATTCAGGGTTTGTAATGCTTGGAACCATTGGAGAGTGGCGTTTGGTTTGACGTAGAAGGCGGCCCAGTATTTTTGGTGATGGACCTGACGATAAACCTCCTGGGTAATGGTATTATTATGGGACAGGGCCACCTTCTGGATTCTGGTGGCATTCCAGATATCAAAATGGCCCAATTTTTGGATGGCAGGCACACTAGTGAAGAAAGCTTCCACGACGGGCCCCACGATGGCCGGCAATTGGCCCTGTTGGGAATCGGCGATGATGACGGCGAACTTCAAATTTACATACCGGGTACTTCTTTTGTAATAAGTACCCCAATAGATGGCAAGCACCAACATGAGACCAATGACAAGGAAGAAGTAGTTTTCAGCAATGGCGCCCAACGCATGCATTCTTTGGGCATGGAACTCATCATCCCAAAACCCAAACTTACGGGTGACATTCTGGATGGTTGACACGATGGTGCTCTTTCTTCTAGCATAGGGATGGTCATTGTTGTCCATGGAGTCGGCTTGCGACAGGTTGCCCTGGAACGCTAATGGAAACTCCTCTAAGTCGGTAGTTCTGGTGTCAGACCGGCTCAAGGTCTGGGTCATCATACTGTGGCCAAAGATATCATGGTCCTGTTCCTCGATGATGGGGAACGAGCCCCGGTCGTCATCCTTGCTCTGGAAGAACGACGATGCTACTGTGGAAACCCTTCGCAACAACGATGGTTGAACATTTTCCTGGTCTAGCTGCACAGCCGCATGGGCGCCATCATGGCTTTGGACCAGTTCATTGGAGCTCAAAGACGTCAAACTATCGGACATGCCTTACTGGTACAAGTGGTAGGTGGTGGAAGAACAAATGTGCGGGGTGGAAAGAAGCGATGGTGGAAGAAAATGGAAAAGATGATGATGTTACGCCTTTAATGAAGTGATCGGTGTTTGGGGTTGTGGCCCTGGGAATGGAATGGGGGGGGAGGGCTTAAAAAAAAAAAAAAAGATGAGATCTTCTATTGTTGGGAACTTCAATCGAAGATCTGCGTTACCCATTTGGAACACAACCATAATAGGTGAGATAATAACCAGCACATTTGGTGAGGAAAATCCATCGTGCTACAGGACTAGGTATTCTTGTGGACCAAACATTTTGCGCGGACATTACCTCACATCAACTCCAGATGCCTCGGTCTTTCGACAGTAGCGTAGACCCCTTGGCCGAACAACCGGCAACTAGTGCCGATGGGACTCCACAACAGAATGAGCCAGTCCAGAAGCTGGTTCAGGATCCAGTCCAAGAGGCTGACCAACACTCAGAACAAAAGGCTGGTCATTCAGAACAACAGCCACTCCAACTGTCAACACAACAGTCCGAACAAGACCATGGCGACCAAGACCTGTCATCGCCAGCCGCTGACACCCAGGACAAGAGAACCATCAACTGGAAGGAGGTGGGAACCGTGGCCAGGAAGCTTGTACAATCGTACCTCACGGTGTTTGTGATGTTTCTAGCCATCTTATCGGTGTACTGGGGTTCCATCTACAAGCGGCAGAACAGGTTTCTGAACCTCAAGATGTTGGTGGTGTCGGAAGATGAAGCTTTCCAGAGCAATGGTACCATGATAGACGCATTGCTAGGTCAAGTGCTCATCAACATGATGGAGGACGACGCTCGTTTGAGAGTTCTTGGTGGCTGGGAGGTGGTCCCAGCATCCCAGTTCCGTGTTCTTGCTAATTCCCACAACAATTCGGTGGCCCAAGAAATCATGCGCCAGGTCAACCATCAGAAGTACTGGGTGGGAGTCCATGTTTCGCCCAACTCAACCCAGACTCTTTACCAGAGTATGGCCTCTGCCAATTATACCCTCGCTGCCACCGGAGGCTTTGCCCAGCTTATTCAGGTATATTACGAGTCCGGTCGCCACTACTCAGCATTGAACCAGTATATCACCAAAAACATCGCTCTTGCTGAGAACATCTGGTTACGTTACTACGCCAATCCCCAGGTCATTGATCCATTGGTGCTGAAGTACTTGAACAATGACCAAAGATCCAACCTTTTGGCCAATAACAACACCTTGGCTATTGTAAGCAACCCTCCCCGGTTTCAAATGGTAGATATGCGTCCTCCTCCAGACTCAGCGGTTTTGGGTCCTTCGGAATTGGGCTTGATCTACCTCATGGTGTTCTCTTTCCATCAGTTCAACTTTTCCATTGAAATCTACACTTATATGAGAAAAGTCCTCAAGTTCAGACAATACCTTGTTTGGAGAACCATTGCAGCTCAATTGAATTGTCTTGTGCTTGCTTTGGTATACTGCTTGGTCACAATAGCATATCAAATCCCCGTCAACACCGCCTTTGGTCGTTCTGGATTCATGGTATTTTGGATGTTCATTTACTTGTATACCTCGGCCTCAGCTGCTATGAGTGAATTCATTGCCAGTCTTATTATGGCCTTTGACAAAAAGGAACTATTGGCCCCCTGGATGGTGTTCAATGTGGTCATCAATGTTGCAACCACTTTTGCTCCTTTTGAATTATGCCCTCGTTTCTACAGGTTCGGTTATGCTCTTCCCATGTTCAATGCTTATGAAGCTTTAAAGGTGGTGTTTTTCGATACCTGGAAAGGTCATTTGGGAAGAAACTTGGGTGTCTTGGTCATTTGGTCTGTGGTATGTAATTTCCTTCTGGGTGTATGCAGCATATGGTATGGAAAGATGTCTAAGAAGGCAAAGGCTAAACAGGAAGCAAAAGCAGCTCAAGAAAATGCGGCTCAACTCCATGAAAATGAAAAGCACGAAGTTGACGATTCTCCGAACTCACTGGACATTAAAAACTTTCAAACCAATGAAACTACTAAAACTAAGAGCCACTCTTAGTCAACATTAATCCCCCCCATCGGCACCCCTTGACATGAGTATACAAGGCTAACCGATGAATATTCTCATGCTTTCATGTTATCTTGTAGCAATAAATTATACACAATTAATAAATAATATAAATATAGTGACACAGCGTTTAATTAAAACCGATTCATGTACATACTACTTCCACTTTCTGTGGTGGGCCCATTCATGCGGTCTCGTCCATAATATCCACTTTGGGTGCAACTCCTCTGATATTTCTACCGTATTTCATCAAATTTAACGAATCTACCAACTTATCATTCCAAAATTCCAATCCTTCAGTGCCATCTTTTTCGGTCAAATTCTCCAAAGTTTCTACCTTTAATCTCCAAACATCATTATTGATTATGTTCAGGCCATTCTCATCAATAAGAGAACCGGTAACAATGTTAGGTAAGTTATTGAACAAGTAAGTTTTTGAGTGGGGGAAACGAGATATTTCAACCAAGACCTTAAACAATTTGTCACTCGATAATCTCGACAAGGTGGCATTTTCAAAGTAGGAAGATGCTAATTGGGAGAACACTGGCGGTGTCCTTATGAAATTGAGTAAAATACTGAAGTATTTGTCATTATTCAATAGTGACAATTCTGCAAGTACATCTTCGTAAATGGAGTCGTTGACTTGCAAGATCACATTTGGGTTCAAAACACTCAAGAGCTTAATATCCAGCTCATCATACTCATATATCTTGATCAAATTATACGCCTTTAAGATCTGAGATTGTCCAAATAGCTGACAGGCAAATTCAGGCTGGCTATAAGACAATTGAGCAAACACAGAAATGATTTCTGATTTTATAAAATCTTCAACGTTCTCCAGCTTATAGAGTTTTGTTAATTCAATTAGGGTGGGCTTGATACTTTCAAACACTTTTTTGAGATCGTTTCTCTGGATTTCCTTTAATACATTCAAGTAAAACAGGGCCACAAGCACAGAAAACAAGGGGTCATCGACACCGAACTGGGCCAATTCCTCAAAGGTAAAATTGTAGAGTTGCAGGTTTACACCTGGGACGTGGGGCAACAAAATTAGCAAGTAGTCAAGTAGTCTTGCTACAAGGGTTGTGTCGATATGATCAAATCTGATTTCGTTATAGAGCAAGTCGAAATCGGGTTCAGCCAAGATCGCCCGTAATGGAGAATCATCCAACACTATCACCAGTAGTAATGATTCGATCTGGCTAACTATGGTGATGGCTAAGGATTTATTGGTCAAATACTGTTTGATCAATAGGTAAAGCAAATTGTGGTTAATCAAGAACTGGGTGGTTTCGGACTCTCTGTACTTAAGTAAGATGATCTCAAGGGCTAACCGGGCCACTTCCACGTTGGAGGGAGAAGCGATGCTGTCTAGAATGAATTGCTCTGGGTAGTAGGTCAAGATCTGGCTAAAAGTGAGGTGAGAGAGGATTACTTGAAGGAGCTGGAACAGCAAATGGCCGGGATCCAATTCGCCGTAGTTTTCGGAGTAGAGCAATTGGTTTATCACCGGAAGGAATGACTGGACAAACTCCGGAGTCACGGTGGACAGCCCGATCGAAGGAATAAACGAGTCTATGAGGTTGGAATTAACCGGGGAAGACGAGGCTGCCGAGTCATGAAGACTCTTTAATACTTGCTGATCCATGATAGGATTGATTGTGTTTGAGTATCAATTAAGGGCAAGGGAGAAGATCGATGAGGTGACGTCTTGAGAGTACACCAAAAGATTAATCGTTTGGTCGGTAGAGGCGATCAATGTGATGGCTGGGTACTATGTGACAGGGACGAACGTTCAGGCGAGCTAAGGTGGCGATGTTGCTTATCTGGTTTGATTTTATGAGGATCAAGGTGATGATTAATGTGCGTACCAAATCTGGGGACGAAGTGAGGTTCAGTTGCACCAAAGGGTTTGGTCACACCATGAGACGAGGAATGTGGAGGTAGTGTTGAGGCATCGGTAAATATTGGCTGGCTACCGTATTTCATGACCCTAGAGACACTATTGTATAAAAACTCCACTTGTACTCTTTCATCCACTTCCTTAATTTTACTTTTCCATCTACTTTCTAGTAACAATATATTTACTTCTGTAATATAATTCTGCATTCTGCCTGGTCTTAACATTCTTTATCTTCATTTGTAAGTATTTATTTTACATGCTCATTCATGTCTTCACGTAAAAAATTATGCCACCTCTAGAATTATATTCTAGCATCAATTTCGAAATTTGTAATATGCTTCTTTAATATTCATCTATTTAACTTAAATTGTTTGTAAAGGTCTCTGCTTGATTTATTCCTACACTCGTATTTTAACCTTTAATCTTCCTGTTTCTGTATTTATTTAGTCTTTTCTTTGAATGCAATCTCTCTAATTCTAATCGTTTGTCCTTCTGTAATATTTCGTCTACTTCCTTTTAATATATTACCAAGCACTTTAAATTATTTGTTCACTTCTTTCATAATAATCTCCCTAATTCTAAGGGTTCGTCTACTTCTTTATTTATTTTTTGCTAGTCTTCTGATTCTAATCCTTCATTTGCTTAATTAATCATAGTAGATCGTCACTTCGTTAATTTTCCATCTAGATCTGTATTCGTAATTTTTCGTTTACCTTTTTATTTTTATTTTTCCTGTTTTTTATGGGATTACTCAAACTACTTCTCTGATTATAACACTTCATCTACCTTAATTTTAAGATTTATTTACATCTTTTTATCTAATTCTTCTTCTCTTATTATCTTTCCTGTACTTCTCTGTTGATAATCTCTCTTGATTTAAGTTTACTTCTTTGATTCTATCGCCTTATATAATATTTTATCCATCTCTTTAATTATAATCTTTTATGTACCTCTTTTCTTTTAATATTTCATCTTCCTTTTTCCGTGCCTATTCAACTACTTCAAATGATCATCTATTATCTACTTCAATTTGCATCTCTCGTTTACTTTATTAGTATCCATGCCCATCGTATTTTGGATCGTAATTGAGACCTCAAACTTCGTTTAAATAATTTTGGTTCTTATCTTTTAAAAATACGACTGTCAGCATAATTTGCTCGTATAGTTGGAAAAATTAGAATAATTAGTATAAATAGACCTGCCGGAACATAAATAGGTTCCAGAGAGCCGAAAGTTTTGGCGGTTGTGGGGTTTGATTATGTCAAATGCCTTATAGCAGGGGCCAGACGCAGCATCTGTCTAAATCATAAACTTTGGAGGTGGAGTTTATAGTTTGTTAAGCAGTGTTGCACCTTGAAGGTTGTGATTTTTCACATTTTTCACGGTAAACAGGGCAGAACTGCAGGTTCTATTATGTAAATTGGTTGTCACGAACACACAACAAGTCAACGGCATCTTTTGATTCTTATTGTCGCTACGACTATTTGATCCCGAGATAATATGTACCTAGATAATACCGAGACAATCGCTACAATAGAGATCAATGCAGCTGAATTTTCCCTCCTCTGTTGATGAAGGTTGAAGAAATCATGTGAATCAGAAAAGTGATTTTGGGGACTTTTTTACACTTTTTCGTCAGTAGCTTGACTAAAAACACGTCTTTACACTCACAAACCCACCTGCCTGTTATGTCCGAATATTATCTACACCAGGACTTTTCGCACAACCGTTTTCATTTCCTGTTCGGAGCAATTGTAGCCCTTTGACATTTCCTGTTTGGCAAACCCTCGCCCTCTGACACCAGTGATTTCCGCATTGGTATATCCATTTTGATCACTTGCCTCTGTCTCCAACCACCAACTTGGATACCAGCAATCACCAGGCTTTTGCAGACGCGTGTCGCCGCCAGACACACTATTGGGCGACTATCAACATGAGCTGATGAGTTCCTGCCGTTGTGGTACCGGAGGATGTCCGAAATCGCACCCCATCAAATAGACGAGCCGGGTAGATGGGTTAATGGGCAAGTTGGTACATCGATAATATCTGAGATTTTTTTTTCTTTTCTAGTTTTTGAGTTTTGGACTTTGCTTACTTTGCTTACTTTGCTTACTTTTTCTGAGTTTTCTGACCATACAATTTTACTGTTTTGGTAAATTTCGATTTTATTGATTTTTTGATCCTTTGATTTTCTGATTTTCTGCTTTTCTGCCGTTGTACTTTTTCTACCTTTCTCCTTTTATGTTTTTTGCTCTTTTTGCATTTTTGCGTTTTTGCCTTATTACTTTTTACTTTTTACCTTTTGTTTCGCCTCTTCGTTTCCTTTTTGTTTTGCCTTTTCGTTTTCTTTTTGATTTTGGCCCTCGTGGCACTTTGGGTTTCGGTGTGATCTCTGCCTTTTCTGGTTAAACTAATTTATCTCTCATTAGGTCAATGTTATTTTTTTGGTAGTTCGTCAAATTATCGCAAATTATTAAATAAGGAACCATCACTTGGCATACACCATTTGATTTTTTTTTTTTTTTTTTTTTTTTTTCAACGTCAATTGCCTGATTATACGTTTCTAACGTTTCATATCCCATCATTTCAACGCCTATCAAATATTTTTTTTTAATTTTTTTTCGCCCTGGTTCCACATGTTAAACTCATCTCTATTAGTTATGGTATCCTTTACCGTCTATGCAACCACATGAAAAAAGATCCGCCTGCTATGACGCGCCATTCCTTATTAGGATAAATTACTCTCATCTTGTTTCGCATAGTTGTAGGACAATGCTCATAGTTAACAAAGGTTAAGTTGAGGGGGTGGTGGTGGGGGGGGGAAAGTAAAATATTATTGACGAGAATTCCTCTATGTTACACGCCAAATCAAGCGCAAAATTCATTACCAGTTCATATACCGAATTGGTTCCTGTATCACCTCCCGTCTTTCTTTTATCACCATCGTCAGTAGACCCACTTCCATCAGCTTTTCAGCATCTTCCATTACGTGTACCGCCACACCTTCGGCCACCACCTCCTTGTCTTTCTAGTCGTGCTCCTCCCCCCTCCCCCTCCCCCAGAACCCTTGATTAACTTCATATCATCATGTCTTCGGTTGGTACGGTTGATTCCATGGTAACTGCTGCTTCCAATTTCCGTGATGAAGACGCTGGAAGTTCTCATTACTCGGATACCCCTGGCGAAACTGCTCCTGAACTCGATAAGGATGCTTCTTTCCAATCAGAAGCAGAATACGTTGATATAGCCACCAAGCTTTTCAGAGAAGAGTTTGTGTCGATCCAGCCTGAAGAATATACCCAGTTTTTGGCCACCGGTGACGACGAAAGCTCCAGAATCAGAGCACACTACATGGACTTGTTCCAATGGGACTCTAACTTGTTGAAATCCACTCGTAAATTGTGTGCAAAGTTATACTTGAAAGGCGAATCGCAAGAAATCGACCGTATCTTGTCTTCTTTCACCAAATCTTATATCAAACAACACCCTCAAAACGTGTTTTGTACCAAGAATTTCGAAAAGATCTATATCATCATCTATTCTTTGATCTTATTGAACACCGCCTTACATAATTCCGAAATCAGTAAGAAATCAAAGATTTCTCAACCGGATTATATCAAAAATACCTTCACTACATTTATCCAACAAAACCCAAAGGCCTCTAAAAAATTGTCCATCAAACAAAGAATTATCATCGAACGTGAATTGAGCAACTTTTACGAAGATTTGTCCAAAAATGAATTGCATTTGAAGCAAGCTGATGATGATTCTGGCGAAACTTCCGACATTTTTGTCAATTCTCTTCCGGGAGGAACTCGTAGACTTTCTCGTCATTCTGCTACTGCTTCTACAAAATTAAAAAATAGAAATTCCACCTTCAGTGAAAGATCAATTGATACCGAACCTGAATCCAAAGAATTGAAAGACTTCACCAATACCACCACTAAGACCCTTAGTGCAACCCCTCCAGTTGTACTGGAAGCAACTGCAACCGCAGAAATGCCAAACTTGTCTAGACAAGTATCCAATTCTTCCATTTGGTCTACTGATAGTGCCAACAGAAGAAGCTCTCTAGCCATGAAGCGTATGTCTTCTGCCACTTCTGCGGTATCACAATATACTGTTTCAAATACCCCAACTAATACTCGTTCCAATAGAGTGGGATTTACTCGAGCTTTAGCTTCAGATCAAAACCAAAAGTTCTATAAAAATACCAATAATTCTAGAACTTCTACCGCGTCTGCTGCCGCTGCTTTCACCATCAGAAACCGCCAATCTTTAGATTACTTGAGAGGGGCTCCAACCACCAGTTTACAAAATCAAAATGGCCAAGCTCCTAACTTGAACAAAAGAGCCTCGAGATCCTCGATCATTTCCCGCGAATCTACTAACTCCGTCAATGGTGACGATACTTTGTCTGTTCTTTCTTTTGACACTGTAAACCTCAACTATTTGGATTTGGGTGACGAATCGGTTCAAACTCCTGGTCAACATTTAGAAGATTTCAACGTAGATGATTACCAAGATCAGTATGATTTAACCTTGGAATTACAAGGGTCTCCATACTTGAAAGAAGGTTTGTTGAAATTAAAAATCGTGAACAATGATCAACAAGATACTACCAATAATGATATATCTAGTGGTACCAGTTCTTCGGCTGCTTCCACCACTTCTACTCAAAATTCTTCGAGTAACAGATTCTTCTCCTTTTTCAGATCCAGCTCCAACAATTCTAACAGCCAATCTAATAACAGAAATCTTTCCAACGCAGTTGGAACCTCAAGCGCTCTTTTGTCCAATAAATTCCAAGAAAACTTTGTGGTTGTTTCTAAAGGTGAATTGTCTTTGTATTCCTTTGACCAAAAGATCATTAAGAAACACCAACAAAAATTGAGAAAGTATAAGCAAAAACAATTGGTGGTCATTACTGAATTGGACGAGAACGAAGAAGAAGATGATGAAAACATCGGTGATGGTAATTGGTTGAAGAATGCTGCCAAGATTGGGAACTACAACTTGTGTTCTACATTTGCTCAATTGGAAAAGAATGTGAGTGCTTCAGGTGGAAAGAAATCCATCTACTGGTCATTGACATTCCCTAAGATTTCAAAGAAACAACCCAAGAAATTTGTTTTTGAGGCAGGTACCAAAGAAATTGCCTTAGAATTCATCAATACCTGTAATTTCTGGGCAGCTAAAATTACCGCCATTCCAACATTGGAAGAAAGTGTTTCATCAATTGAATATGGCTGGACAAATTTGGATGGAATTATTGAAAGAAAGGATCAATTCAAGAAGTCCAAACATATCATGAAATGGGAACCTGTTCCAAGAGGTGTCTACTTAAGTAATTACATTGTTGTCAGCAATGAAGTTGATAACAGAACTAATCACGAAGGTATGATGAAACAGTTTGTCAAGACATTGAATTACTATAACCATTTGAAGAAATTGTATCTTGAATTCACTCAGGATAAATTGAAATTTGTCAAGGCTTTGCCAGTGAAACAGTATAGTAGTTCGAATTATACCAAGATCACTAATAACTATAATGCAAAGATTTTAGAATACAAGACCGATTTGACCAAATACAAGAATTATTTGATTATACTTGGTTTTGGATTACAGTTGAGATTTGATTTAGAAGATCAAGATAAAGAAAATGAGCTTGAAAACGAGATTGAGACCGAAACCGAAACCGAACAAGAAGCATCTGCCAATTCTAGCCAAAGTGACAAGACTGCTGGTATTGCTGGTTCTCAAAATTCGAGAACTAGATCTATTGCAGATGATGATGAATTGACCAAAATGGTCAAGGTGGAAATCAAAAATTTGTTCACGAATATGAAAGATATTGGTAAGATCATTCCTACTTTCCAATCGTCTAAATCGCTTCATAACCTTACCAATTTGATAAAGGAACAAGAGGTGGAAGAAAAGCCTACCCCATTGGTAAAATCTCCCAAGACGTTCACTCTTTTCAGCTACAACGACAACGAAAGCCCAGTGAATCAATTGTTGCATTCTTCTAGTTCGGGAGCTGAAGACAAGAATGAAGTAGTGCATAGTTACAGCACTAATACAATTAAGGAAGAGGAAGAACCAGAGGATCAGATTGATCCGGTTGAGACCGAAATTCAACCATTAGAAGATTTTCACCAAGAAACCGACGAGACTCTTCATGAAGAGAAGCCAGTGGCTTCTTCTGAGCTTAAACTTGAAGAACTCGGGGAACCCAAATCAGTGGCTGCTAATTAGTGAAGTGGATACTAAGCTTCCTAATTCTAGTAAATAGTAGCACTTATATCCTAATTATACCAGAGCATAGTTGTTAATAGATTAATTGTTTAACGAGTGTGTTTGAATAAGACGCCAGTAACACGTAATCGATTAGTAAGACGGGGAGGTTACGTGAGTCACGTGCCGAAGCACGTGATCCGCGTCCGCCACCCAACCTAATACAGAGGCAAACTGCCGTCAAGACCTTAAGAGGTTCTATATTACATTGCCATAGACACGCCTCAATTATATACAGCAAGATGTCCGATCCCAGTTCCATCAATGGAGGTTCAGCATTAGCCATGGTCGGTAAAGACTGCATAGCAATCGCCTGTGATTTACGGTTAGGAAATCAATCATTGGGATTATCGAACAACTTCGAAAAGATATTCTCATTTGGAGACAAGACGTTCTTGGGGTTGACTGGGTTGGCGACCGACGTGACCACGTTATCGGAAGTGTTCCGTTTCAAACATAATTTGTACAAGTTAAGAGAAGAAAGGGCGATTGAGCCCAATACATTGGCCAATCTTGTGAGTTCTACGTTATATGAAAGAAGATTTGGGCCCTATTTTGTAGGACCTATTGTTGCGGGGCTTGATTCCAAGTCTGGAAAGCCATTTATCTGTGGGTTTGACTTGATTGGGGCCATTGATTATGCCAAAGATTTCGTGGTCAGTGGAACTGCCAGTGATCAATTATATGGTATGTGTGAAGCATTATACGAACCTAACTTGGAACCGGAAGATTTGTTTGAGACCGTTTCGCAAGCATTGTTGAACGGTGTGGACAGAGATGCTTTATCTGGATGGGGTGCAGTGGTGTACGTTGTTACCAAAGACAAGGTGGTCAAGAGAGTGTTGAGAACAAGACAAGATTAGTGGTTACGATCAATAAATGATGAAAAGTAGATTTAATTCCTGGAACGTGTAGTGGATACATGTAGTGGACACATTTAGTGGGTTTGAACTGGCCCAATTGGCCCAACTGAACCAACTGAACCAACTGAACCAACTGGATGGAAACTAACTGGATGAGGATAGTGAGAAGAACCACCAAAAAGGGTGAGCAGGTCGAAAGTTATCGACTTCCGAGACTCCACAGGTCATTTGTTGGTCCTAATACGACGGCTGTTGGCCAGCTACATGATGGGACGGTGGTGCAAATTTTAAGATATATTTCAATCGTTCTATGTACATGTAATGGTCAATATTTGATCAATAATTGATGGTCAACACTATGATGCAGATGCTCCAGTAACAAGTAGCTCTGGGCACAGCTTTGTATGCCAGCTAACCCATGTTTTTTCCATGTTTTTCCATGTTTTTCCATGTTTGGATCATTACTAATGCCACCCTTACGTTTCCAGGGTCAGTTCGGTAGTGCTGGACTTGTCCCCATACACCTTCTTCAAGTAGCCGTTTTTGCCATACAACTCCTCTTCCCTCTCTTTTCTCTTTTCTTCCCATCTCTTTTGTCTGTCTCTACTGACCCGGATTCTTTCCTTAGCATCGTTGGTTCTGGTATAGTGAAGACACTTGGCAAGCTCGTCCTTTTCGAAATTACACGCGCCCAACGCCTGCTTAAGGAAGTCCTGCCGGTGACACTCCTCAAGGGCATCCATGAGCTTCTCACACGTGTCGAATCTGGTCTTGTCTAACTGTGGGTGCATGGTGAATGTAGTGGTAGATAGTATGGATTGAACATCGCTCAAACCCCGTTTTGGATTTGGAGGTCAGGTGGTTCTGGTGTAACGTGATCTGGCACCCCCACGCCAAAAAAAAAAAAAACATCACACTTACAACCATTTACCACTACCACCACTATCTCCAGTAATACATCATGTCCAAACCCTCCGACGACGTATTGGACTTCATCAACTCGTTGCCAGATTCTCGGTCGGCCACGCCCAAGGCCAAAGTCTCTGGCAAGGATGAAAAGGATGAGGATTTCTTGGAGTTCTTGGACGAGTTGGCACAACACGAAAAGAAGAAACCATCAACACCCAAGTCCAAACTGAAGTTTGAGCCCAAAAAGAAAGAGGTGGAGAATAAGAAGGTGGAGGGCGACAGTAGTGTGGCCGAAAAGAGTAATGTTTCTGGTGGTGCGACCAAGGCTGAACCATCCCCAGAACTGGAGCCTGCCAACCCTCTGGAAGCAGACGCAGGTAAAGAGCTTGAAATCGACCCACTAGGCTCAATTTCCAATTGGTGGAGCAGCGAGGGGTCCAGCAAGGTGTCTTCGTTGTGGGGTACCATCACGTCCAATGCCCAGACTTTGGGAGAGCAAACATACCAATTGGCTTCCACCACAACCAATCAAATCAACCAACAAAGACAAAAGTACTTGGAAGAACAGGACCATGACGGGATCAGTCCCGAACAGCATATCCAAAACATCTCGGGAAAACTCAACTCGATTCTCTTGACAATGTCCAACCAAATCAAGCAAGGCTTGATCAGTCAGGACGACGAATTGTTGAATGTATTAGTGATATATGATATGTACAACATGCATTATTTGGATAGGTTGGCCCACGATAACTTCAATCGAGTCATGACCCAAGTCGAAGGTGGAATCAAGGTCAATGTCAGTAAGATTAACCACAATGACCATTCTAATTCTGGTTCTGAATCTGGCTCAAACATCAATTTGAATATGTTCCATGGTAAGGTAATTGATGGGGAAAAATTATGTCTTGCAAACTTGGAATCAAGCATTAAAGATTTTGCAAAGTTGTCTGAAAATCAGAAACATCAAGACCAAGATCAACAACAAACTTCTGAGAAGGAACAAATCGATCAGATCAATAAATCAAATGTATTTATTTCCGTTCAACCTATCACCACGCGGTTAGAAACCAGTACTGATGAGCAGCCAAATGAAGACAAGCCAGTGTTGATCGAAAGCAGTAATTCCGATTCCTTTTCATTTACAATCATACTTAAAGATATTACAAACGATATTACCATTATCACCAAGACTCAACCATTCCCCCTCAAATGGGCCAAATGGTTAAATGGGGAAGGTCTGGATGTCATGGCCGAAGAAGGCGGTGAAGGCATCGATGCCAGCAGTTGGGTCAAGGATTGGATCCATGGCGGCTTGGACTTGGGTTTCGGTGTAGTTGCTCAAGAGTATGTCATCAGAAGAATGGGAATCTAAAGTCGCAGGAGTCACCGGTGTCCATACTGTTCAACTTCGACCCACAGCCATAGCCAAAAATAGAAAACCCTGATCATATGCTTTGATCTGTCCCACTCCCACAACACCTGAAAACGAGGAGACGCGGGATGGAATGGTTTTAGGTCCGATTCCACATGAACTACATTTTATCAACAGGTACTTCACATGCTGGCAGCCATATTACATAAACAATTTTTATCTGGGTGAATCGGGTGTAGGGAAAAAATATTAGAAGCACACCTGATCACCAGCAAGGGATACTTAAAGTATTGCGATTGCTTAGATCAGGGTACGGGTCAAATTGACTCGTTTTAAGGGAGAAAAATATTTGGGGGTGCATAGGGTCTAGAAGCCCCGAATTAAAAGATAAGCCACGAGATATTTTTGTGATAGGCACGGTTTATTAATTTAATAAAGAAATCTGACACAACCAGATCCATATACATATCCGCAAAAAATTTCAATGTGATAGGTATCTTTTACTAGCAGACAAGTGAACCAAATCAATGATCTATATAGTGTAAATCTTTACAACTGGGGGATCTAGTTAGCGAATATTCCCATTTATTATTATTATTAAATCTATTAAAAACTCACCAACTCGAATCCATTGAGTTGGTTGTACTGGACATCTGGTGGCATTATTAATCTATTACGATGGCTCAGAACAAGTCGGCAAATTCAGCAACGTGAGGATGGACCAAGCTATGTTGGTGAGGACTGGAACAGTCGATCCGGGGATCCAAGGCGGATCTAGGCGAATTATGGAGGTTGGTCAGGTTTTGGATTCCACACAGTAAGTAGTGTTGCATTATACGATCGAAAGAGCCTTCATCATTAGCAACCAATTTATGGGTGTAATCAATGATGACGGGGAAATCGGTGGCGCCAAGCTTGTGATAGTCCGACACGTCCAAAGGAGCATGTCTGTTTGTGTTGAGGAGCCTGCGCACCACCTGGGTGTTGTGAGGATGGATATCGGCGCACTCATTGACAATAAATTCGTAGTCGCTGAAAGTGAGCAGCTGATTAGTCTTGAGGTTGAAAGCAAATTTGGTAAGCACCTTGTGTTCAGCAGAAGGAACAGCGCCCTGGGATTCAGCGTACTTGGAAGAAGTACAAGGTAAGGACGAGTACTTGGAAAGTTTAGCCAAAAGTTGAGTGGATAATGTAGAAGCAGGATTGTGGTACATTGTCAAAGCAGGAGGGTTTGTGAACATGGAACTACTAACGCCAGCGCTAGTTCTAGCACCTGCCACAAACGACTTGGAGTAACCTCTAATTAATTGTCTGAACATGGTTGAACATGAATATATAAAACAGAAAAAAAAAACTGTGGTTAGGTTGCCAATTTATATATTTGCATCCATAGGAGGGGATCGATAACCTGGAAAGTTCTCCTCTTTCAGACAGGACAGACCGCAGCGGTTTTTCCGGTCCAACATTTAGTAAAAAAAAAAAAGAGGGGTGCGGAAAGAGGGGTGCTTATTTTTGGCACAGGCGGCATGGTGGCGGAACAACCACAGTAATGTTCCCAACAGTGATAAGTGAAAAACTAGTGAGTAAATTTGCTAGAGTATAAAACTAAGTTTTACCAGGTGCTATATAAGGTTCGGCTAGGAAAGGTAGATGGGCTATGATAGTCGATCGATACACCCCCCCCCCCCTTCCTATCTGGTGCAACTAGCCTTGTGCTTGCTGTGATACCATGTGGCCATGTTAGCAGGTGTTGGAGGGTTGGAGAATTCTAGAATGTTGTTGTGAACCAGGCCATACCCCTCGTGGCGAAAACTGCTGGCCTCATCGCGTGTCCCCTCCCGGTGAATGTTTTTGTAGTGAAGGATTTTTGACTCATTTTTCCCCCCATCTCGTTCCGCGTAAACGACCCAGTCAAAAACTCAACGGCCCACAATCAGCCGCAATCCGTGCCACTTCTGGACGTCCAGGGTTTGTCAACCGTGTCATACTGGCACCAGTCTGTAGTGGTTACACGGAGAACATCGGGTGGTTGGGGGGGGCAAAGCGAATGGGGAGAAAAGTAGGCTCTGGTGGTCTTTGGTGACCCATGGTATTAAGGCTTATCTATGCGATTAAGATCAGGGCCAAAGCTGCTTTGTCCAAGCGATTGGATGACTAGCTACACTGCCTCATTTGCTTGCACCCAATGTTTGGAAATCTCCCGTTTGTGCACTTCTCCTCTCTTCCCAAAGCTCCTTTTGCTCCTATTCTGTGCTCCCCTCTCTGCTGACAAAGATCTGAATTTATTGTGTTGGACAGATTTACTTGCTGCGAATAATTGGCCGTTTTGGGTAATCCACCTTATCAGACCATCACCGTGGTTGTTTTGGTATTTGGGGGTTGGGGGGGCAATTGAGGGTTGGGGGGTGGTGGTGGTGGTGGTGGTAGTAGTAGTGGCCTCTCGATGTGGGGGGTAAAAAAAATTCACATTTTATTTGTTGGACTGGGTGCCTCTCCTTTTCGGTAACTACTGCTTATCTGTTCTGTTTCTTACACGTCAAATATCCTCAGCCGTACATCTAAATCAGTACATATCGCACCCAACACAGCAAATACCATGAGGAGAACTCAATAGATGGAGGGGTTGGTTGTAAGGAAGTATCACCTAGGCATTAGATCGCTCCATTGGGCGTGTTTTTGGTCCTTGCTGGCTCCCCTCTTGTCTTAACAAAGCTTGGACACTTCTCCGCTTTATGGTGTTGGCGTAGGTGGCAGGTGGTTCCTCGTTTAAAAATAAAAAAAAAAAACAGTTTAAACTAGCTTAAACCCAGTTTAACCCGATACGCAGATAACAACCGCTTCTCTTGTCTCCAAACTAGACACCTAGATCTCGTACCCGAACACGTCTGGCCGGCGCTGCTCTAACAACGGCATGTTTCTTCGGATCTCCTGTAACCGTTCGTAGTCAAGGTCGGCCACTCCCAACTCATAATAGTCGCCCTCTGCATCCCCAGCCTCTCTATTGGTGTACTTGGACAACCTGGTAAGCACATCGCCCCAGGGTGATATAATTAGCGATTCGCCATAGCTGACACGACTGAGTGGAACTGTATTTCCACTGGCACTGGCACTTTCGCTACTTTCACCGTCGGCCCCAGTGTCGTGGGCCCCGTTTTGTGCCGCCATCACCACATAACTCTGGGTATCTATGGCCCTTGCTCGGCCCAATACTTCCCAATGTGCCTCGCCGGTTTTCGTGGTAAATGCTGATGGGAAAGTGATGATATCCGCACCCAACTTTCTTAACCTCAATGCTAACTCAGGAAACCGAATATCATAACATATCGCCAACCCGATACGGAATGTTGGTGATCCGTCAGCTCCACTAACATCCACCGGCGCAACCACCTTGTTTCCAGGCTGGACCGACCCACTTTCCTTCAATGTAGGCCCATTCTTGATATCCACGTCAAAAAGATGGATCTTTTGATAACTATCAAGAATTGTTCCTTGTGGACTGATCCATAGCTGGTTGTTCTGGACCCGTTTGCCTCCTTCCGTAGGCTGGTGGACCCCGACCGCCACATACAATTGGCCCAACCTCTTGACTTCTGCCTGGACTACCTCAATGAAATCGGCCTTCACCTTATCTGCTAACTTTAGTGAATGTGCTGCATTCCTAGAGATATAATCACTGGCCTCAGGTAAAAAGAGAACCTGGACTTTTTTTGCCACCGCCTGGTTAAGAAGCTTCTTCACTACGCGTGCATTGGCTGCAATGTTCAGCGACGAGCACAATTGACCCACTCCTATCCTTAAAGACATGATGGTGGCAATACTGTGGTGGTCCTGTTGATGTAGGGGTAGTGATGGTGAACGGTCACGTGTGATTGGTCACGTGAACAGTCCTGTCTATTCTCCTAAGTGGAAGGGGGAATAGTTATTTATGGCATATTGTACCATGAAAGTGAAAAGTAGTTGGCAATACATCTTGTATAGTGTTCTATAATGTCCCGGTGTGTGACAGGTTTGGCCGAATTTTTGGAAATATTGCAAAAAAACTAATTTTATTCAATTCCTAAATGCAAAAAGGCACAGGAGGTCAAGCCTGGCTTAGGTTAGGTGTGAGAGATAATCAGAATATTTATTAATTGTGACGTTTAAAACGACAGATTATATTACTAAAAACGAAAGGTTTGCCAGGAAGTTCCTGGTGTCAACTCCTGGAAGCATGGTGTGTGGTTTTAAAGTCAATCAGATGACCATTTGCACCTGAGAATTCTTCAACATCATATTGGATATCATTTAGTAGCATTGCCAAAACTTCGGCTTAAGCAGCTCTGCCATTGTCGTGTTTCTGCGACACATTTTCGACACTGGTGCTGTTTCACATGCTGATAGCTGTTACTGTATCTTATCATGATCTACAAGTATCCACGTGACCGTCGATCCTACCAGTTTCAAAGGAACTGTTCATAGAAAGGCAATTCCCCTCATCAGGACTCCAAACCAGTGACCCTTCGATAGTCTAATAGAGAGTAATTGGTAAATTCATCCCCTCAACACTCAAAACTAGGTGGGTTAATTCCCCACTATAGAGAGGGGGATTTTACAATTTAGTTAACCAAAACCAGACAGAGGATTCTAGAAATAACTACAAGTAGCTGGAGGGGGAAAGTGGGTTAATTCTTACAAATTGTGATTTCGCAGTCATGATTAAAGTAATTAACTAAAAAAAAAAAGGTACCTTAAAATGTTAATAAAGGGGGTACTAGGGAGAAATTACGGGGTGAAAATAATGGAACAAAAAAAGTGTTTGGCAATATAGGAACGGCTGTTTTATCTGCATATGATTGATTTTGCAATATTAATAACATATTGATTACAGTGGGTAAAAAATGAGAGCAAGATTTAGTGGGCTTAAGTTAATTAGCTCACAATTAAAACATCCGAAATACACAACTTGTAATACCCCAAAATTTACAGAAGTACAATTTTTTTTTTAAAATGTAAAACGTTTATCATTATCGTAACTCATGCTATTTAGAAGAATTGAAGGTAGTAAAAAGTAGCTAACATAGCCAAAGATATCAAGATGCAGGTATTTATTCGTGTCTTCTGACTGGACCGGCAGTGTGAATTTCTTCACTGGAATAAATGGCAGGCTCAAAGGTTTCAAAGTTGTATTCTTCAGCGGAGCTGGTGGTGGTGGTGGTTCCAGTGGCGGTGGTCAAGATATCATCGTTAGCAACCAAATTGCCTCCAGAGATGTTGTTGAAGTTGACACATCTTTGTCTGGAGGAAAAGTTTCTAGCAATGTTTGATTTCAATGCTTGGTTGACAGGTATCCAACATCTGGAGGCGGTTCTGTAGGAGGAAATAAGCTTAGCGACCATTGTGAAGTATTAGTATTAGTAGTGGTAGTGGTTTTTTGTAAGATAGAAGTTGTTGTTCTGATGAGCTAGAAAATGGGGAACCCACCTGGATTTATATAGTGGTATTGTCCCGTCCATCCGCTTGACCTGAGTCATCTCGGAGTAACGGACGCACCACCATTGAATCATTTTTGCTGCGAAAATTAACCTCGGCAATTGGACCCACCGTGGTGGCTGACGGACGTTAACTTCCCAACTGCGGCGTGACACTACCTGTCACCCCCAGTATCGTTGCCGAGACACCATCCGATAGGGCTTTGGAGGGTCCCGAGTCCCTAACAGGTTCGTAACATGTCCCAAACAGTCGCTGACCCCTGACGCCTAATAGTAAAAATCCAGTTTCCCCGGAAAATGCGAACAGCCTCCTCCAACACAAATTGTTAGTCATTGCTCCACGGACATTGGAGCCAAATCACCTTATGTCTCATTGATCCATAGTAATTACGTTGCTAAATGTGATCTCCCTTGCTCCGACTTTCTGACTGCGTTTTGGTAGTGGGCCCTATTGCCGAGTCAGTGTCAAATCCGTTTGACCGGTTTATCACCTCATTTTTGGTAGGATTCCGATCACCCGCACCAGGCCCTGAGTCAATGGTTATCAGTGACGGATTGGTCCAATAATATGGCTCAAACCCGGTGGTCCGGGCAAGTGTCGTGGATGATGTCAAAAGCGTGCGCCTGTGATAATCTGGGGTCCCCCCCCCCAGTCTATAGGCCCTTTAGTGTATGGAGTAGTTACCTTTTGGTTTCATTCCCATATCACACTACCTTTTACCAATTTTCTTTCTAGTTGGCTAAAAAAATGGGAACTGCTTGGGAATTGACTTCCAAGCTAAGAGACAAAATTTACAAGTATGCGTCTTATCCTCAAACATCTATATCCTTAAGACAAATGGTCCAATTTGGACCCAATCCTAGCCCGGGGTCCATTTTTCTAGCATCGCAATTCATAGTGGAAGAATTGCCCATAAGATTGGCGCTCAAAGTCAAGGATCTAGAAAATGCTCCGTTGGGCCTTAATGAGCTGCCTTCCACCATCAAAGTCAAGAATTGGTATGCTCAAAGCTTTCAAGAATTGACCGATTTACCCAAACCTGAAATCTCGGACCACCTCAAAAAATTGTTGTATTCGTCGGAACCCAATGGGTCCGGGTCCGGGTCCGGGTCTGGTTCGGCCTTCACCTCGGGTACTGAAGCCAAAATCAAGGATATAAGTGATGAATCTATCATTGAAGAAACAACCAATCTCGCCACTGCAGAATCGTCCAATCCTGCCATCAACAACATCTTTTCCGATGATGGAATCGTCGTCCGTCAATCCCCTCAGAGCTATGGCAGGCCAAGTGCTCAAACATCGAGATCCCGTAGTGAAAGCCCCACTTTTGGCAAGAGTTACTTCCATCCCACTCCCTCCAACATTGTATGGCCAAAGGAGGTTTATGACTACAACAAGTCGGTGTACGATGCATTGACCAAAATCAAAAAGCGTCACGATGCTACTGTGGCCACCATGGCTCAGGGTGTTCAAGAATGGAAAAATACTCATTCCACCGTCCAAGTGAACTCTCAAATCCAAACGTTTTTGGACAGATTCTACATGTCTCGCATCGGTATTCGAATGTTGATGGGGCAACAAATTGCCCTCAACATGGCCCAAGCATCTCCTACCAAACAAAGAATCTCTCTGTTTCTTAACGGGTCTAGCGGCAGCAATAATACCTCCAAATCAAAATCAAATTACGTGGGGGTTGTGTGTACCGACTGTAATGTGGGAGAAATTGCTGAAGATGCGATTGAAACAGCAAAATATATTTGTGAAGAATATTATGGATTATTTGAAGCTCCGGAAATCCAACTTATTGCTCCTCATAATGACATCAGCTTCATGTATGTGCCGGGCCATTTGATTCATATGTTATTTGAAACATTGAAAAATTCATTGAGGGCTACCATCGAATTCCATCAACCGATTCTTAAGAAAAAAATGTTGCAAGACGACCCTAACTTGAAGGAAGAAGACATTGATATCAACGACTTGAAGTTTCCTGCAATTAAGGTGATAATTTCAGAAGGTCTGGAGGACATTGCTATCAAGATAAGTGATGAAGGTGGTGGGATTCCCCGGAGTGAAGTTCCTTTGATTTGGACTTATCTCTACACCACTGTAAGCGAAACCCCAGTTTTGGAGCCCGAATACAACCAAACTTCGTTCAAAGCTCCTATGGCTGGTTTTGGGTATGGCTTACCTATTTCCAGATTATACTCGCAATACTTTGGAGGTGATTTGAAGTTGATTTCGATGGAAGGTTACGGTACAGATGTGTATCTTCACTTGAATCGGTTGAGTAGTAGCTCGGAACCATTGCCATAATGAGACTTGGGTGATTACAATTACATTTAAGTTTTTATGCCACAAGTTTGCCCACACATGTCAAAGTACCACTAAAGTACCACTAAAAGTACTCCTGGTCTGGGCCTGGGCCTGGGCCTGGGCCTGGAAAGACGGTCAAGTACTGGTGGTGGTTGGGCTTTATGGCAATGTCTATTTATTTAAAAAAGAAACAGAAAAAGTTAAATGATCGATATAGATGGTCCACTATGTAGGCATAGTGGTATGGCATGACGTAATGAATGAACAATCCACAACTTGTAGAACGAATGGGTGGTGTTTCCAGTTTGACTGGGTGCTGGGAAGTTAGGATTTTGCAGCAATTTAAATTTCCTACAAAAAATGGACTTTTCACGGTAGTTGGTGACATTTTTAGTACTGATTTGGCAACGGTTCGGGGCACACTACAATACTTATTATTATTGTCCGTTTGACGTATGCATGGAAGCTCCGATTTCGCCAGCAATAACACACATTTAAATACTATTTTGGCCTATAAATTCGGCTAATAAACTGGCAATTTCATTGGTTGTTGGGAGTAAACGTAGACTTCTTGTTTCTATATGTTCTTACATATACACAGCATACTAAAAAAGAACACCAAAAACGTATAACAGTACAACTACACACTATAACTACACACTATAACTACACTGAAAACCTTTACTTAAACCGTCTGGCATAAAAAGGCTGCGACTCCTCACCAAAATCACAGGCAAATGAAACACCCACTTCGGAGTAGCTCTTCAGAACCTGATCTCATCCCATCGCCTACCAGTCTGCCCCAACACCAGACCAGCCACGTCTCACACCGCCTCAACCACGGCCCCCACCACGGCCCCCACCATGGCCCCACGGCCTCCACCAGCCAGAACCACCGGTACTGGTCACTAGTGTAGCTTACGTAAGCACTGGCCTTTGGAGTCATCGGTCCTCGTCACCACTCCACCGCAGCCTCGGCTAAGTTCGCACCACGAAAACATAGATGCTACCGGTGCCTCTCCCCCCGATTAGTGAGAGTGGCTACCGCCAACCCCACTCTCACGTGCTTTGTCCCGACAAAACTTCACAACATTCTCCACTATTGAACTTCCCTATAATTAAACCATGTCTGCTCCTCGAACCAAACCCTGGGAAGTCACTTCTGGAACGTCAGCAGCAGCAGCAGCAGCCACGGGAGGCGACTCGTCAATGTCGAACATCAATAACATAGCAAGCACAAGCAGCGTGGGAGGAACCACGTCGTCATCGGGAGTGGGTGGCACTGGAGGCGCCAGTATCCCCGAAAGACCCACTTCATTATCATCTGACTTTTCCAACATGGCCAGCAGCCAGCCATATGGGTCGTCGTACGGCTCCCGGATGGGAGGCGGTGGCTATGGGTCGTCGATGTATGGAGGTGGATTAGGATCATCGATGTATGGAAGTGGATTAGGGTCATCGATGTACGGGGGAGGCTACGGTTCTTCTGGATACGGAGGCTACGGAGGATATGGTGGCTACGGTGGCTACGGCTCGTCCATGTACGGCATGGGTGGTATGGGTGGTATGGGCATGGGTGGTGGAATGTATGGCCAGCCTGGAATGATGGGCCAAGGTGGGTTGGGAGAAGGAACCCAGGCCACTTTCCAACTTATTGAATCCATAATCGGAGCCGTGGGTGGGTTTGCCCAGATGCTTGAAGCCACCTACATGGCCACCCACTCCTCATTTTTCACCATGGTGTCGCTTGCCGAACAATTTGGTAACCTCAAAAACGCTTTGGGTTCGTTATTGGGAATCTTTGCATTAATCAAGTTTGTCAAGAAGATTTTTTACAAAATCACTGGCCAAACCTATAATTATGGACTCAACGCTAATGAATTCTCCAAGTTTGAAAAGAAACAAAAGAAATTGGAAGAAAACATCAGGAGACAACAAGGTGGCATTGCTGGATCAAATAAACCAAGAATCTCATTCAAACCATTATTATTATTTTTGGCCGCATCCATCGGTTTCCCCTATTTATTAAGCAAAGCTATCCAAAAGATCAACGAACAACAACAACGCAAACAACAAGAACAACTCATGGCCGGTGGTGCGGGTCCCATGGGTCCAAACGGTCAAATCGACCCTGCAAATTTACAATTTGCTAAGGCTTTATATGAGTTCAACCCCGAAAACCCCAATATGGAAATTGAATTGAAGCCAAATGAATTGGTGGCTATTTTATCGAAATTAGATCCTTTGGGCAATGAAAGTAAATGGTGGAAGGTCAGATCAAGGCTGGGTAAAATGGGTTATGTGCCGCTGAACTACCTTGCTGTGATTGAAAGAAAAAGCATGAATAAACAAGTGGAACAAGCCCCTCCACCACCACCACCTGAAGTGCATAATCAACCTTCTGAAAAGGGCATTAATTTCGAAGAGTTTGAGAACTTTACTAAGTAATGTATAATAGACCACAAACGTTCGGATTCGGTTTGTGTATTTAAAATAAGTTAATGAGAGTTATTTGTACGTTGACATCAAATGTAGTCAATTATTTAGCTACCATGCTAATAGTCATTATACGATATGGTAATTAGCGGTAATGGAGGGATCACTATTTAGTTGGATTAATGCCACATTAAACTTCAATTTGAATTACTAATGTACAAATTTTCAACCAAAGGCAGAAATAGTATACGATCTCGCAGGTACCACGTAGACCACAAGAATATAAGCTTCCTCTTACTGATTTGATTTCGTTCATTACCTTTCTGGTTAAAAGGAAATCAGCTTATATATTTATTGTAATTAACGTTTTCTCTACATTCAATATTCACTTAAAGATTTATATTTGAAACATTCCGAAGAAATACTTACATATTAACCAACAGAAGCTCATATGAGTAATCGGAGTATATGGGGGACTTAGACAGCGTCATCAGGACGGTTCTGTTCACTTTCTATCTTAGCACCTTTATCCTTCAAGTCCTTGTAACCTGCGTGGTTGTTTTTCACTCTGCTTTGTTCAGTATGAGGAATTGCCTTTTCAGTCTTCTCAATACCATCGGCCAAGACTTCACCGGTCTTCTTGTTCACCTTCTTGGCAGCACTAGACAAGTCGTCACCAGAAGGAGTGGCATTTTGGGCAACGTCTATTCCATCAGCCAATACTTTACCTGTCTTCTTGTTAACAGTGTCAGCAGCATTGGCAACATTTTCACTGGATGGAGTGGCTTTTTCGGCCTTTTCTATACCGTCAGCGGCAACTTCACCAATTTTCTTGTTGGCAGATTTCAATGCTTCTTTAGCAGCATCAATAACACCGTAATTAGTAGTGGTGCTACTAAGAGGTCTGATGCTAGAAGAAACGGTTCTTGTTTGTTTTAATGCAATTTGACGAATCATGTTATTGTAATTTCCAATTAATAAATTATCCCAGTAGACCGAATTATCCCTATATATATAATAGCCTGGAGATATAAACTATTAGACATGGCTGACCATAGCAATGGTTGCTGGAACGGATGCAAAATAGGCGTGTCACGTGACACCATATTGCTACCATAAATTGGTGCTACCTAGCAATTGTGCAGGACCAACTTACTTTATGACGTAACTTACCAGCCACTGGTCAGACACCAAACCTTATCATGACTAAGCAACGCCAAAATGGGGATTGTGTTTGTGGTGAGAGATCACAATGATACCTCGGGTCGATAAGACTATGGATTTTGGACAATAAAAGGGGTAAACTTCAGCCCATAGTAATTGAATGGGGGTTTTTTTTTTATTTATCCGGTTTTTGGTGCAATTTATTTCAAAAAGATTTTCTCATGTGAATGTGATATCAATTATTCTGGTCTACTGTATGGGTGAGATCTTTCAGTAGTTCTTCTTCTTTCTGGACCACCTGAACGTGTCTGAGGAGAATTTTCCCTATTAGGAGATTCACTGGATCTATTGTTGGAACTTCCGGAATCTTCATTTCTTCGGGTCAAGGGTGCTCGAGAAATAGTCGAGCCTCTTGATGCAGCAGGAGTACCTCTTGGAGTGGTGGTTCTAGGACCAGTTCTGGTGGGAACTAGACGAGTAGGATCCAAGACTTGGACGGAAAAGGGTCTTTCTCTTTCGCCAATTTCGGGAAAATGGATTCTTCTAGGAAGAACTATGCTAGGTTCTCTTGTTTCCACCCTATCCACTCCTAAATGATAAGGAGTAGCCCAATCTTGGTGCATGAAAGAATCAGTCAAGGGGGTAATCGATGGATTGTAGGGACGACGGAAAGGATTGAAAACGTCGGTGGAATGATTAACAATATTATCTTCCACAGATTGGGGATCATTAAAATTATGATAAATGTTTGACCGGATTTGTTCGAGTCTGGTCAGCTTGGGATCATTTCCTTTGGCTTCAACCTCTTCTCTACATAAAGGACAACTCACATTACTCTTTAGCCACTCTATAATACAAGATTTCCCAAAAATATGTTCACAACTGGGCATTTTCACCGGCACATGGGGTGCCTCATCCTCTTTTTTGGAAGGTTTGGGGATCTTATAACCGGGAAATGCTTGTTCCAAAGTTGCTGGGGTAATAGTGGTAAGGTTTCTCATAGGGAACCGAGAATAATTGCCAGTACTATCAGTGGGCAAAAATAAAGAAGGGTCATTGAATTTATATGCAAGAGAGGATGGGTCTGGTTTGGAAGGGTATTCATCGGGTGAAACATCTTGTGAAAGAGGATAATGGCGATGAAGAGGATGGTGGGAATGTTGGTCCAGAGACTTTTGTTCTGTAAGTTCTTCAGTATATTTTTCGTAGCAGATAGGACATTCTTTTTCTTCCAAATCTTCTACTGCCAACACTTTCAAACTGTCGATAGCATCCTGAGAAGCCAGCTTGTTTCTGGAACGAAACCCAGCTATTCCACTGGCAGTAAGAGCTCTTTCAAGAACATCTCTCAACCATACGGGAAGATCATTCACGCCAGTTTCCAAATCCACATCCACTAGTGTATTACCTAAGAAGGTGGCCCTATCGGGGGAGTCCATGATGGAAGATTTTGGCGGGTTCAAAGTGGAGATATCCGATATACGACTATCTGCAACTCGGGCGGGTTGTATGTAAGTTGATTATACTTGTCAATCACCTTGCACAAGTATAGAATGTAATTGAAACAATATTTGGTGATATAGTTCAAGGTCAAGGGGATTTGAATGACCAAAAGAACGTGATCAAGAAATTTCAAATTTGGATATGAACAAATAAGTTTGATATATTGGATATATGGGACTATTCGTGTTTGTCGCCTATACCGACAAGCAGTGGGTGGTTAAGAAAAGGGAACGGGCTATAGCTAGTGTGATGGTTAAGTATAGTACAGAGCGGGTCACGTGCACCGGCAACAATGGCCTAATCTGTCAGTAAATTTAGCAGGGAACACCTCGTGGCGGTGAAAGAAGGAATAATAAAAGATTATATTGATCTATATAGGTCTTGTTTGCGGTGTGGAAAAGCCATCACCTGTAGCAGCCCGCCTTATTTGAAGAATTGAGCCAAGATGGAAGTCCGTTTGACAGGGTGTGGGACTCTGGGGTCGGAGTACCGTGGAGTGAAGTTAAAAAGAACGCCTCAAACCAGCCAGCTAATAAAAATAATTGGTCCGGCCCAACTTTAATCCTCGGCTTTGTTTTTGTTGTATAATAGGGACCAAAGATTAAACCAGATAACGTTTGGGTGTTCACCTTAATCGTAAAAGGCGGGGTGGTAGGAGGGGGGTGGGGATGCTAATTTAGGGTGGTGTGAGCGGATACCCTTTGATTGTGGCATTTTGCACAGCTCTTTTTGGCTATAGGGGTCGCTATTATTGTAGCTGTTCTGGGTTACAGTATTTTCTAGTTGGACCAATATAGCAAATAGTACGGTACTGTACTACTTGTAGCAATATAGTGTGAGTGGGTGCGGCTGAAACTCATGGAAAAGTACAAATTATTGCATTGTCTGCAGCATACTGACAATGGTGGGGGTTTTATGTGGCACCATATAGTTCACAAGTACTGAGCCCTCAAATCCGTCACCATTCTCTGCTTATCAGCAGGTAAAGAGCTGATTTGGTCTGCGGGTAATGATAACACCTGGGCAATCAATTCCGCTTGGTCGGAATCCATGGCTGCGAGTTTTGCTTGGGTGTTTGGAGGTAAGTGGGGCCACTTCAGTTGCTGTGGGTGGTTACCGTAGGATCCATACGTAGGTTGTTGTGGTTGTTGTGGTTGTTGTGGTTGTTGTGATTGCTGGAAGTGTTGGTTGGGGGGAGGAGGTGGAGAGGACGACGCCGCATCCATGGCATCTTTGATGACATCCCCATCAATAAACCCCATCAATAAAAGCGCTTGAGCCGCGGTAGCTGCCAAATGAGGCGACAAGTTAAACACTTCAAATGCCCTTGCACTTTCTGGTCCCGAAACAATATTTTTAAGCGTAGATATGAGTTCTATGAGTTGAGGAGGTGGGATTTTACTTAATGTTTCGCTGATCTTGTCAGGAATGGCAAACGGTAATTGTGCAGGTGGTGGGGGGAATTTTAACGGTACTAATGGAGTCATGGGACCGTTGGATCCTGGCGCCTGGCTACCGTGGCCATACCCCATGGAATTCTGGCCCATGCCTGACTGTTGCCCCATTTGCCTCATTTGTCCCATTTGCCCCATTTGTCCCATTTGTCCCATTTGTCCCATTTGTCCCATGGAAGGCAGATTGTAGCCCCCCGGGGCAGCGTTTCCCAACATTTCGGGAGGCAACACCACATAGCTGGGCAATTTACTTCTATCAACAGGCAAAACCGGCTTCTGGTCCAGCGGAGCGCTCAGCTTTAAAAACCCTTCTTTGGACGACTCGATCCTCAACTTCTTGGTCTGGTCGCCCACTATCAATTTGATCTGTGCCAACAACCCAATGGCCCGCTGGGCGTCTGGTTTGGTCTGGTACTCGACGAAACAGAATCCTTTATTCTTGCCGGCGTAATCAAACCCAAGTCTTACTTCGACGACGCTTCCCGACCCGCTAACTACCGACTTAATGACGGCCTCATCCCAGTCGTAAGGGATTTGTCCGATGTACACCACGCTGGAGGCTACAGTGGAAGGTTTCTTCATAGTAAATAACTGGTGGTGGTGACGGTGATGGTGATGGAATATTGCCAGTTTTGATCAGCCGTTGCCTGTATGCAGGACTTCTCCCTGGAGCCCACAACCTCTTTTATGATAGCTGAAAAGGTTGGAAAATGTGGGGATTTACTGTAGTTTGGGGCATATTTAGAGTGTGCTCCTGCGGGCCAGTTTGGTGGCTACTTTTGTGTTTTTTTACCATTTGCGACATTTATACCAATAACTTCAAAATGTCCACCAGTTTAATAGTGAAG
>JAKTXG010000122.1:0-35319 GCA_030561385.1 Suhomyces bribrorum | reverse complement strand
CGATTAGCGCGGAAAGACAAGTTCGAGTGGCCAACAACGAGAGGGTTCAAGGCCCCTCATAATACAGGATGTAAGGGGAGAGGGGAGGAGAGTATGAGACAAAAAAGATGTTGGGGGAGGTCAATTTATTGGGATTGAAGTTACCACATTGGTGGTGGCCCCTTGGCGTACCTTACCTTTGTTATTTACGGATTCGTAAAATGAGAGAGGAAGAATAAGGCTGTGTCGGGTAGACTTACGAGCGTTCGGAACATTTGATTGCTGACGTCAGGACAATAGCATCTGTCATGTACCTGGTCGGAAGTGGACTTATTCGAGGTGTTTAGCACGTGACACGCGTTTTTAAGATTGCTCGTAACTTGGCCCCAGCCGAGATCTTCCACTGGGATGCACGTGCATGTGCGGGGAATCAAGGTGGTATTTACCAAAATAATATTTCGTCCATGATGTGTAACCTAGACTGAAACCTTGGCTACCCTGGTAGTTTATATAGCATAACGTGTTGGTTACAGAGGTTACACTCCGGTGATGAAGAGGGGACGGTTGGCCGGGTTTGTGGTCGTATTTTAACAAATACGATTTATTTCGGGTGTGATTGGTTGTGGGACGAGGGAGGAGGGAGGGGGGAGGCGAGACACCGTTTATTGACCATATTTTAAGGCTTGCAGATATAATATTCGGCGTTATGTGTCACTGGCGGGTTCTTCTACTCTCACGTGAAATTTACTCCCTCCACCAATGCCCTCCCTCCTCCTCCTCCTCCTCCTCCTACCTTTAACCAGCACTTATTCTACAATATATGGTATCATTATACAAAGGTCCCCCCCTCCCCACCGACTCGATTTTTTTGTTGAAGTCAATCACGAGAACTGGCGCTTTTCATGTAGAATTGCTAATGATGGTTACAAATTGCGGCAGTCGTATTTATGGTAAAATTATCGTATTTATCAGATCACCGAGCAATGTCGATGCATTTGGACACATTTCAAAAAAATTCAACCAATTTGACGGTTTCAAGATCCCCACGTAATGCCCTTATTGTCCCAGAATACCGAAAAATAGTTCCGATTATTGCTTAGTTTGTTTCTAACATTAACTAACTAATGTTCTCTGATGCCTCGCCTAACTCTTTGCAGACGATGATGCTAGGTTGTCCATCCTGGCCTGCATTGACGTCACTAATCATTACTCCTTTCCTATTGAAATTTTCCGCTATCACTCTCACCCTTCGACCGCCGAATTATGTCACAGGATACATCCTCGGTCATAAGCTCAAAACGGATGCTAACACATCTCAGCCTTTTTGTTTCGTTTAATTCCTGTTTTAGTTTCTAACTCCAACCTAAACTTCACTATCTTCATAACCTGGTTGGTGCCCATAACTACTATTACCACCACCTACTACGAGCAAATAATACCCCCGGAACTTCACCGCCAATTTGTACATTTGAAACTGAAGTGCCTCGGTATCCTTAACACAATTTTATGATTATGTCAACAATTGACGGTTCCTGGCCCAAGTGTAGTCCAACCATAATTGTCTGATTCAAATCTTGTGGCAAAGCCGTGTGTTGTTGTACAAACACTTATCGGCTCTTATTGTAGAATAACTCTCTCTAGGCTCGAACCTTTGCACCACACGTCCCACTCTCATTCTAAAAGCTCCTCATCCTCTCCACTTCGGTTCCATATTCAAATCTATCCAGAATGTAGTCACGTGATTCCATCTCGATGACTAGATATCACCACAGTTCATATATTAACTAGATACTGATGAGCAAAACGAGAAAACCCCAAACCGAAGAAGAATACTTGGCGCAGAAGTCGCTCTTCTACCAAAAGGGCCCCCAGATCAATAGTGAAAACTGGCTTTTTGAAAAGGTAGAGCAGAACTCCCATTCACTTGATGCAAATGTAAAAACCGATCGGGTTCTACTTCTACAAGCATGCGAAAAGGCATACTACCAGCGGGACTACCAGAGATGTCTCGGGTTGGTGCGAAAGGCAGAGTCGATTTTGGGAGTGCAGCCATATTCCGAATCGTGTTTAGATGAAGATGTTCAAAAGAAGGTCAAGAAAACAGCAAAATTAGAAAGACATGCAGTGGAACTTCACAAGATCGAGAAAAGATGTATTGAAAGAATTGGCCAGCACAGTTAAATTTCAGAGCTTTTTTCATAACGGTTGTACGTGTGACTCAAACATCCCTATTGAACCGTACGTGATTCCACATATACTACCCAAACGGTGTCACTTCGCTTTATCAATTCTATTTTGAAAGCGAATGTAATCAGTAAACAGGCCCAAAATCATTAAATTGTGGTTAAAACTCACCAGAAACGGTCCAAAACGAACTTCATGGAGGCAGGACCTGCCAATAGAGTCGTTACTTCATATATTCGGGCCTTACAACAACTAGATGACGTCCAAATTCCATTAATTTCAAGATTTCAAGGATGAACCCAAATCAAGAGTTACTCAATTGTGAGAAAGTAAAAGGACAACACTAATCCAAAGGTATTCTCTAATCACGAACTGTAATATTATATATATATATATATCTGTTGTCGTATATTGCTATCATACAAGATTTCCCTAGACAGTGTAGTGACGCCCTACTAGAAATATTGGACCAGGGGATCTTAGTCCTCATCTGGTGGATCATTCTATCTATAATACACCCGGGTTTCTATTTGACCAATTATAAATTTACTGGTTGTAGTTTCTCTTCGCCAGACCTAGCAATCCCCCAGGACTGTTGAGTCCTTGAACCAGCATCTTTGGTTCTGGTTTCCGGAACCAGGATCACCTAACTTCACCTCTTCCTTGTGTTTGTCTTCTCAATCTTAATCTCCACATAACTAACCATTCTCTTCTTGTATACACTGTCTTCTTCTTCTTCTTCTCCCACAATCTCGTCCAAAACTTCAACACTACCGGTATAATAGTGGACGGAGTAGCCCAATTTGTCTTCAAATGTAGCCCCAACTCCAAGAGTCTTTTCTATAGCTTTTCCCATTCCTTTGACAGTAATGACATTTGTTTTAAACTTGGTAAAGTTGCGGTCAATACGCTTGACGGCGGCAATAAACGGCGTTGTCAGCTTAACGAGAAACAACGAGTTTCTCTCGCTGGCCGAAGCTATGGCCGTATTGGGACTATGCTTGATAACAGACATCTCATCGTAAAGAGTTATAGATGGAACCTGGAACTATAGTATTATCACGTGACTAAAGTGACGGTACTTCCAACTAGTCCATCCGTTTAGCCAACTTGGGTCTTTATTATTAGCAGACTTAGGTAAGTCTTTAGTCACTACCGAGAAGAATACTACGACGTTTGGTTCCAATCGGGTTGGTGGTTATTAGGACTGCTCTCACTATTTTTCAACCGCTAATCGCACTTCGCAGAATTTGGCTCACATTACTATTACCACCACCATTACCACTACATTCATGCTTGCGTCCAGAAAGAGAGGCAGAGACGACGTCACTGTGGATCAAGGCCGCATCCAGGGAGTCCAGCGGCAAATGATTCATACTCCCACCCATACCAAGACGGTAGAGTTTCTCATGAGCGCACAAGCAAAAGCCAGGCAAAGAGAGACATCGCTTCCCGAAACTCAACATGTAGATGAAGAGCCCCAGAATGAGCCTCAAGAAGAGCCCAAGTATATTCAGAAGCCCTTTTGGCCTATCATCACAAGAGTCAAGGATTAGCCAATGGCCATTGCCAGGACTACCGTGGCAGCTCGCTGACTGTGGAGAGACGCGTGGCGTGCAACTAGTTCTAGTACTATCCAGCCATCTCAACACCAAAACTCGGCCCTTCGTACCTCCAATCCCATAAACTCAATTGGGCCTACTATTGACCAGATACCAAGCCTCTACGTGAATGATTGGGATTTGAAATTATCTCGACTTCCAAGACTTATCGAACCTGTATTAGACTTGGGTCCTACTGATAGTGTATGCGGGGGGTTCAAAGTCGCGTTCGTTGATAGATCTCACAAATTTCACCAGCCCATAACAACCATGATTATCATACGACCCATCATAGCATACAAGTTTATGGCATGGCCAGGGGCTGTACGCCTTGGTGGCCCTCGTTTCACAGCCGTAGCTCGGTGTCCAAAAGTTTTCGTTACTACTACACCTTTACGGACCCTTTCTTCATCATCACTCACCAGGTTCCATGCTCTTGTGGACAACGTAGTGGAAGACCTCAAAGAAGACGATGATAAAGAAAAGGACAAAGGCAATCACGAGGAGACTTCAAAATATGCCAAATTAAAGGCTTTTCTTTTGAAGTGCGCGGAAACTGCAGGAATCACCTTCAGTTCTATAGCTATTCTTGGAATCGCCGGTCTTTTGTACCACAAGTTCTATGCCATTCATGTTTTAGATAAAATCGACCGGTCCTTCGATGTGGGAGACCCTGGTTCCGAGTTGGTGATGCACACTCGGACCCATGATGTTAATACTGGCCACGAAATCAACCAATACTGGGTCGAAAGACCCCAACAAAAACTTCTTGATGACATTGTCTCTGGAAACATAGTCGGAAGATACTTTCTCCTTGTAGGAGAAAAGGGTACAGGTAAAACGTCAATCTTGATGGAATCCATCAAAAATGTCAATGGGTTCAATGTCACCATGTTTGATGCCCATGCAGACCCGGAAATTTTTCGGATTAGATTGGGCCAGGCCCTTAATTTCGCTTATAATGAAGATTATATTGGGTCTCTTTTTTCCATCAGGGGCCCTAGGGATACCACGGCATTGCTTGACATCGAAAGAGCTTTTGGAAAGCTTGAAGAATTAGCAATCCGTCGTGTAGACAAAACGAAAAAGCCATTGATCATGGTTATTAATAATGCTCATTTAATCAAAGAAAATGAAGAAGGTGTCAAATTACTTGAATTGCTCCAACAAAAGGCCGAAAGCTTAAGCAGTGCTGGATTGGTCACCATTATTTTCAACAGTGATGATTATTGGGTTTATGAAAAGCTCAAAAAATTGGGTACAAGATTGGAACTCATTAATGTTCGTGATTTCAACAGAGAGGAAACCGTTAATGCTCTCAAATTTATCAGACATAGATTTTTGCCGCAGCCAGAACTTCATCTCAATGATGAACAGTGTAATCAAGTTTACGATTTGATAGGTGGAAGACCACAACATATTTCTCAAGTCGCTAGACACCATGATATCATCAAAGCTTGTCATGAAATCATCGATCGCGAAAAAACCTGGTTTCTCAACCAATGTGGATTATTGGGGATGCTGATGGATGATGATGTAATGGAATATGGAAAGTTTTCATCCAGCGCTATGCTTTTAATGAGGGAGTTTGTGGAAATGGACCGTGAGCGTCATAACAATCTAATCACTGGTAAATTAGGTTCCGATTGTACTCACAGCGAACATCGAGACCATCATTTACCCGAATTGCCACTTTGGAGAAGTAGACAGATCATGACTCGCCCTGATTACATTCAAGCCTATGATAATCTCAATATTTTTACCTTAGACTCTGAATCTCGTGTCAAAGCTGACTCTGTTCCAATGATGAGAGCATTCCATGAAATCGCCTCACAACCCCATTTTGATGAGTTGTTGGCTGACACAATACAAAGAGTGGCCAATATCGAATCTCTTGGTAGAACTCGTGAGATTCTTGCCAAAGATTTAAATATGGGCTCTACATATCAAGTTACTAGGAAACAGGACCATATTGAGATCGGGGTCAAACGAAGTGCAAAACATATTCAAGAGCATGGATATGATCCTGTGGAGGAAGACGATGAGGAAGAAGAAGAATTGTATTTGGAAGATGTGGGACGCAAAGATGTGAGAAAGTGGTGGAGTAAGAGAATGCAAGGCTTCAAGACAAAACCAGAGATGGCAGCAGATAATAAAGATGATTTAGATATTGATCGAACCACCACCAACTAAATTGCTTTATACCAAAAGATCCAAAAAATGAATTCTTTGTATCATAGTAACAAAAGATCATTTACTAATGAGTAAAGCTAATGTCGAGTTGATTAAGTTCAACTGGATCACGATGACTCAAAGTTACTTGAATATGACTGGTGAGTGATATTCGAAATTCGCAGCCAAAAAAAATAATCACACCATTTTTTAATGCAAAAATGCCCAAAAAGTGACCGATGTATGTCCAAACACCGCTAGCGGGCACCTCTAGAGATTCAGTCTGTTATTGTAAACTGAACAAAGATTCACTTTGATCAATTTTACATATGTTTGAATAAACTTCTGAAGTGTGATATAAAAAGAACATAACATCTCAAAAGTGTTTGTGTGTAATTATTTTTTAATCGAGATTCTATTTTTTAGCGAATACCGTTTATAGCTGCAGCAAAGAGATCAAAATATTGAACGGTAGTATCTATAAGATAGTCGAAAAAGTACATAAACTGCTTACGATAAGACAACGATGGGATTTTTGGTTTCAAAAGTCGCTTTTTCAGTTCTTATTCCATGACCCGTTTCTTCACTCTTGTCTCTCCCAGCAAGTGCAAGTCATTTTCCTTAACAATTTCAAATTTTCGATAATTTCAAAATGTTACACCTTAGCATAACATTCTTGAGCGCAAGAGATACTGAAAATTTGTCAATTAAATTGTGCTTTTCACCAGCTTCTTTAGACATTTCCGAACAATTGAGGAGGTGAGGGGTTACTTTTGGCCAATTACTTCTCCACCAATTGCTCGTTATTTGTTCATGACCTACGGAACTCGCGGGATGAATTATCTGGCCAATTTTGTTGGTTCATCCATTTGAATAACGCAAAATGGACGGAAAAGAAGAACTAGCTCAATTCAGTCATTCAGTCAGTAAGTTGAACTCTGTCATTGCTTTACCGAAGAACCCCATCCATGATTTGACAGCTAGTGGTTATCCTAGGGATTTGCACCCAGTCACGTGACCTGTCAATAAAGCATAAAAGACGTCAATTCTGCTGTCATTGAACTACAATTAAAATGACAGTTTCAGCCCGTCCTGTCAAGATCACTAGCCGAGAACAAGCTGAAGCGCTACTCGAGAATTATGACAACTTTCTCTTTGACTGTGATGGTGTGGTATGGCTCGGGGATGCTCTTATTCCTGGAATGGTAGATGCTATTGAATACTTGGAGCATAAAGGAAAGAACGTCGTGTTTGTGACCAACAACTCGTCACAATCGAGAAAGGATTATATCAGCAAGTTCCGTCGTCTTGGATTCAAAACCTTTGACAAGAATCAAATCTACCCCACTTGCTACACTGCCGTTAGAAAGCTTGAATCATTGGGAGTTAAGCAGGGCGCCAAAGTATGGGTCTTGGGTGACAATGGTATAACCCTGGAATTGAAAGAATGTGGGTACCATGCCTTGGGAGGTAGTGATCCTCGTTTGGATGAAGAATTTGATTATGACCATGAATTAATGAAAGTTGACCCCGAAGTGGAGGCAGTGATTGTTGGGTCTACTACCAAGCTCAATTTCTTGAGGATCTGTGTGACATTGCAATACTTGTTGTATGATAATAAGAAGATTCACTTTATTGGTACCAACATCGACCGGAATTATCCTGGTGCCAAGGGAAGAATATTTCCTGCTGGAGGAAGTGTTGTTAATTATATGGAATTTACTTCCAATAGAAGTTTTTTAAATGTGGGAAAACCTAGCTCAGCATTTTTGGAAACCATTTTGGAAGAACACAAATTTGATCGCTCTCGTACCTTAATGACTGGTGATACTTTGTACACTGACATCAAGTTTGGAAATGATGGAAAGTTGGGCAATGGACAGGGTTCATTATTAGTTTTATCTGGAGGCACAAAATTTGAAGATTTGGAACATTTGTTGCATAGACCCCAGGAATACGATGACCCACATACATTGACTCCACTGTATTATATCGATTCTTTTGCTGACTTTCTTAACATATTAAAAGGTTGATTCAGATGAATATATTGCCTTGAGTGTGGGATGCCCTAATATTATCCTTGTATGGATGCTTATGATTTTATACGAACTAGAAATAGAAAGATTAGATAACTTTTAAATTTATATGACGATCTGATGAAACCGCCACTTTCAGCAACTTTACACAGAAAAGAAAGCAATTTAGTTGGTATACACATATAATTATTATGTATTATATTATAAAATGCATTCATGTTTCCTGGAACATATAAATTTTTATAGCAGTAAGAAACTGTTTATTTATGAAGTTTTACAGGACATTTGAACTTCTATTTCCACTTTAAAGCGCTTTCAAACTGTCATACTCACTCTATTACATTCACCTTTGGTACGAAAGTTGAAGGAACTCTGGCATAGTTATTTGGAACAAATTCTAACTATTTCCAAAACAGGACTTGTTCGTAGCAGATGCTAAATCTGTAACATTTAGTCAATTTTCTAGCAAAATGCAAACAACCTTCACCTACAAATAGTATACCCCCTTTATCCGAACTACTATGCTGTATAGTTTCCCTGAACATACAGCAAAAGTCTCGCTAGTACAAAATACCTAGGCTCCCTAACCCCGTGACAACCCTCACTAATTGTCACTAATTATCACTAATCCTCGCTAGCGAGGGCGCCAATTTGCTCATTTTTACACTGAGTCTCGCTCCACAATTTATCTAATCACCACAACCGTACCCATCACTTCGTTTACCTTAATCTTATTTTTGGGCATTGCTTCCACTAGCATATACCTAATCGCTGGGAGACTTTAATTCACTATCAAATATTCATCACTACCCAAATAGTGCCCCTTAACGTCATCCTCCCATTATCGGAATCAAAGTGGATCAATTCTAAAACCATAACGCCATCGTCCCTGATGATCAATTTCACTGGCTCTTCTAGCAAGCGGGTCGTCAACCTAGGAAACAATCGTAGGAACGGTCTTAAGGGCTCAGCCAATTACTTGGAGCAATCACGGCTACAAAGAATCCAGAGAGAAGAACAAAGGCAAAAAGAACGAGCTGCTATTGTTATACAAGCCCGCATTAAAAGGTATCTCGACCTTTCCAATCAAGGATTAAGCATTCAGAATGACTGGAGGCAGCAGAGCCCTTGTGAAAGATGGGACCTTCAATTTGATTTCATATCTAGATGGCGTTTTCCACATCAAAATCTCCAACAGACTGCAATTGACCTTGACATTTTAGAAGGCAAACTCCAAGGCGAACTCCAAATACCGGTGGAGAGTGCCATTATAATCTTGGAAGCATTGGTGTTCTTTATGTGCCGGTTGTCCCGTTCCAAAAGTGAAGATCAATCGAAAACTACTGTCATCAGCAAATTGGTGAATTCCATCAACCTGGGGTTGGATGTGATAGGCGACAAACTAAAACTATCGGAAGATTTCAGCTCAAATCTCATTGAAGGACTGATTCCATTCATCAAACTGAACAGGTCTCAGGTATCCATAAATGCTGTGATTGATATGGTGTTTCGAATCAATGCCCTCCACCCATTGTCTGACTTCATTCATTTTTTATGCATTCCTGGAATTTTCAGGTCCACTAATTTTTCTTCCAAAAATATAGTTTTCCCATTGGAAGGCTTGGACGGCTTAAGCAGATCATCGTTGATCATTCTACTTACTAATTACTTGGATCTTCATGGAAACTCCCCATTTTCTCATCAAGATTACATAACCTTGGCTGCCATTTTGAAGTGGGTCACTTTTTCTATTATCCTGGAAGAATCAATTGATGAAGAACTGGAGGGGCTCAAGTTGCTGAAATCTAATTTTGAAACGGTCTCCGAAATCACCATTGAAACAATACAAGTTCTTTATTCTTCACAGTTTGTCAATGAAGCCATGCTGTACCTTCTCAAAGATCCAACACCTCAAAAATCAAATATCACTTTTAAAATAATATCGGGGTTATTCATTTTGTACCCTCAATCCCGGGCTAAGTTAAGTATGTGGATCACTATCACCCCCGGAGCATTCCATTGGTTGTATCGGGAGTTGTTTAGATATCCCGTCTATCATGCAATCCAACAAGTCCGTGATAATGGTAAAGATTACTTGAAATTATCTGAATTACGTCAATTTCTAAGCGAAGATTACCCAATGGATTGCTCAGAAGACGAATCCTCACAAGAACCAGATGCAAATTCTATTTTCTGGAAAGCAGTTTATGTATTCGAAGAGATCTACTCATTCTGGTTAATTGTATCTAATGATTTGGAAAGCTTTCAACAAGATAAATTATCGTTAGAAGAAGCTTTCCAATTCACCAAGTTTTTAAGAAGTTTATGTCTTACTCTAATATTTATTCCCTCGGAAGATGCCGGTGAAGTATCCTCCATTACTGAAGATTTGAAGAATGTATCCATAAGTTTACTTAACCAATTGCATTTGAAAAACCTCCGCTTAAATTTTTTGCCTCTGGGATTCTGGAAGACCAAGGAATTGGTGTTTAATATTGATTCCTTGATACAAATAACTGTTGAAGAACAACAAAGAGTACAAGACACTCTTGATGAAGATGGGTTTATGGGAGAAGGTAAGAATCGTAAAATTAATTCAACTACTGATAAAAGAAGACCATCTGATATTGTTTCAAAGCTTGAAATTTTAAATAGTGTGCCATTCTTCATTCCATTTAAGGACCGGGTCAAGATTTTTCAAACTCTTATAGATCTTGATAAGTCACACTTAAGTTACACGGTCTATGGATCACCGAGTGCCAACATAAGAAGGGAGAATATACTAGAGGACGCATTTGATGGGTTTTCTAAGCTTGGAGCAAACTTTAGAGATCGTATTCAGGTGGTCTTTTTTAATGAATATGGTGGACAAGAAGCGGGCATTGATGGAGGAGGTATCACCAAAGAATTCTTGACCAGTGTAGCGGGAGAGGGTTTCAAGCCTAATCATGAAATGCAATTATTTAAAGAAACCCCTGAGCATCAAATATATCCCAATGATGAAATATATCTTAAACTTCAAAAGAAAATTGATGTTGAAGAGCAGTATAAGAAACTAAAATACTTGAAATTTTTGGGGAATGTTATTGGCAAGTGTTTCTATGAGAATGTTCTAATTGATTTGTCATTTGCTCCATTTTTTCTTAACAAATGGTGTAATGATCGGATGAAGAATTCGATTAATGATTTGAATTCTTTGGATAGTGAATTATTCAGAAACTTGATGAAACTCCAGAAAATGGAAGGTAAAGAAATTGAAATGTTGGATTTAAATTTCACCGTTAATGAGAATATCGACAGCAAAAGTTATGTGTTCAATATAATTAAAGATGGAGAGTCTATTTCTGTGGTTGATAAAAATAAACTCAACTATATCCATCAAATTTCCAATTTCAAGCTTAATGTATCTCAGTACATTCAAACCAAGTATTTTACAGAAGGATTAGAGGAAATTATACCTGCCAATTGGCTCAAAATGTTTGATTCTCATGAATTAAAGATGTTGATTTCAGGAGGAGAAAGTGATATGGATATTCAAGATTGGATCGATAGTGTAGTATATGGGGGGTATTTTGATGATGACTTGACCATTCACTTCTTTTGGGAGGTTGTTCGTGAGATGACCGCCGATGAAAGGTCCAAGTTAATCAAGTTTGTGACTTCTGTAAGTCGGGCTCCGTTACTAGGATTTGGCTCTTTGACTCCGAAGTTTGGTATAAGTAATTCAGGTAAGGACTTGGACAGGTTACCCACCGCGTCGACGTGTATTAATTTATTGAAATTACCTGATTATCAAGATAAAGAGTTGATACGGCAAAAGTTGTTGTATGCTATTAACGAAAATGCCAGATTTGATCTTTCTTAAATAAAATCAGGCCAAAATGATCAAAAAGAGTTCTTACAACCATTGCTTAAGTTTCCAGTGAAGGAAAGAAACAGAATTAGTGTAGCTTTTGCAATTACTTTGGCAAACACAACCATGGTGTTTGTCTGCAGCTAAATAACTTATTTAATACTTATATTGATAATATATATTTGTAGTCAACATTCCTTGCCAATTCACTTCTCAGTAAACTCGGTTGCAAGATGATAACCGGTTCGTGGATATGGTGGCTAATAATCCTAAATTACAGATGGAAAAATGAAATAAATGACCAGGTTAACTGATCGTAGTTGATATTGATTTTTTTAACAGTTGATGCTGATGCAAGGATTCAAGGTCAAGTGACCCATGGATATACTTGGAGTTTAACAAGATACGATGTCATCAAGTTTATTTCTATCATGATAGTGGGTTCAATAGCATATGGCCCACTTTTCTTTTCACTAGCTTAGAAAGTGATTAAGCTCTAGTCTTTCTCTTATTTTTCAACAATACCTTTTGTTTGACAGATTCACCTTCAGATTCTTCTTCGCTTTCCATTTCTTCGTCTTCGCTCATTATGTCTTCAGAAGCAATTTCATCATCATCTTCTTCCATGGCAGCCTCCTTAGCAGCCTTTCTTTCTGCCTTCAATCTTAATTCCACATCTCTCATTCTCAACAATTCAGGGTTATCAAGAACCAACTTTCTATCGGCAGCCAACTTCTTTTCAGCATTACCCCTCATTCTATTCTTATAGAAAGCTCTTTCTCTCTTTTGTCTAATTTCTTCAACTCTACCCATGGCCTTCAATGTGGTAGCAACCAAATCACGGTTGTATCTGACAGGAACATTTCTTCTAGAAGCAAAAGTCAATGTGGAATCAACCACAAGCTCCTTACCTGCAGCCTTTCTGAATGCTTTGGTCCATCTCAACTTACGTGGGTTACGACGTTGTTTGAAT
Source organism: Suhomyces bribrorum (assembly GCA_030561385.1). Lineage (NCBI taxonomy): Eukaryota > Fungi > Ascomycota > Pichiomycetes > Serinales > Debaryomycetaceae > Suhomyces > Suhomyces bribrorum. The sequence continues at coordinate 22,521 of JAKTXG010000122.1, read as the reverse complement.
GCTTTGTGGCACTTGGACCTACAGAAACGAAACTCCTTAGCATCGTTTCTGACAAACAAGATCCCGTGTAATGGGTAGACGGGAGACGAACAAAAATGACACTGATACACTCTCATTATGGGATAGGTTTATTGATAAACTTGAGATGAGTCTGATCAGATTTTTTTTGTTCAAGGGACTGCAGGGAAGAGGCGATGAGCCAAACTTGTCTACCACCAGGTGCGGGAACAAGTTTCTATTATACAAAGGAAAAAGGTACCGCAGTGGTGGCGAAGAGTTTTGGGAATAATCTTGATCAGAAACAGAGTGGAGATAGTAGGACACCGCAGCATCCACATTTTTAGTGCCAATTCCAAGTGATCCGGTTGAATTCTGTCAAGAAGTGAAATGTGCCTGCATGTAGTGCCGGTAGTGATTATATCTCCAGGCAACATGGCTTGGATGGAAAGTCATGTACCGAAAAGAGTAACACTTAAAGGCCAAATATTAGACACAAGTTAATGAATGCTGATATTGGGGGATTAAGGTATGCTAGGTGGCTTAATGGTGCTGAATTAATTGGTCTTGATGTATGCTAAGAGGAAGAGTTCAGCTGTAGTTAGTCAACAACAATTGAGACAACCGTAAAAAATCGGTAAAATAAACCATTGAAAGTAGCCGGCTCTGTTGAGCTAAATAAACCTCTTCTGTTTCCATTGAACTGGTCCTCCTACACCTATACCTAGGACAGTACAGACCCTGGATAGCTGCGAAATCGGGGCAAAGCACGTGACCGGGTTCTCATATACTTGTTGGTGAAAAATTGATCATCCACCAACAGTAACCATGGAAGTTCCAACCTTAGCTATACCGGGAGACTCCCAACAGTCACAACAGCCCCAGTACCAGCAGCAATATACCGGGCATTTACAGGCCAAGCCTGCGCCCGAGGGCAGTGCCGAGTACTACTTCAACCAGACCACCGATTGGATGGGTAATCACCCATGGCTCACTGGAATGGGTGCATTAGGAGTGGCGTATTTTGCAGCAGGGTTCGTCAAGTCGAAGCAGCCGGGTCTCAATGGGAAGGCATTTGTAAAGGGTGCTTTCGGGCAGAAAATGACTGCAAGAGAAGCCTTGCAAATCTTGAACTTAAAGGAAACCAACTTATCCCAGATGAAGTTGAAAGAACAACACCGTAAGTTGATGATGGCAAACCACCCGGATAAGGGCGGGTCTTCTTTCTTGGCCACCAAGGTCAACGAGGCCAAGGATTTCTTGGAAAAAAGAGGTGGGATGAAGAAGAAGTAAACTGGTCAAGTATGCGAGATCTACTGTGTGGTCTTGCTGCTCCTAGTTACCAGGGCGAACTTCTGGTCCTGATTAGTGGATTTGGGATCGATGTTTGTTCTCAACATAAAAAGTGACGATTTGGTATAGGTGGTGGGCTCCAGCTTTAGGGGTCTTAAAAAGGAGATCACGTTCAGTCAACCATTCGCCACAAGCACCATGATTAGAAAGTATGTATATAGTATAGTTGTATCGCCTGTTAGATATGGTGTAATGCAACATCACTCTTCGGATCAATGTAGCGCCACCAGTTGGAAGTTGCAAAGATGGTGGCTTATGAGGACCAATTGATGTGGCAATTATGTTGCAAAAAATAAAGTCAAAAGACCAAGACGACAGAAACAAATAAATTGAAAGTGGGCCATCAAATCACACCAACGATGGGCCCGGTTCAGTATCATCTTGGATTGGGCACTCAGTGTGTTTCAAGGTGTATCTATGGTCGCTATGGTATGGGAGATGAAGCCAGAATACATCAATCTGTTACAATCTGTTCGCCATGGCAGCTAAAAGTATGGTGAGTCGTTGTTGAACCAGTGAAGTATACAACTACGTAAGATACGGGCTCATAAATAGTCCTACTTAGATCACCATTACAGGGTAGTGGATTCTTCTGGCTATTCCCTTCACCCATTTTGACTACTACTGGTATATTCTACTCAGTATACTGATTCCACTCATTCTCATTCTATCTGAGCAAGAGATTAAAATGTGCGCCCGAAACCCAAAATCCCCTACACCAAAAATGAAGCTTTTAGTACTGCTGGGCCAATATTTTACCAGCACTACCACAACACCAAACGTATCTTTTTCTGGCTTGTTTTTTTTTTTTTTTGTTCGTCTTTGGAACCGTCTTCTTGTGTGTCGTCTGGTTAGTTTGATTTAGGGGCTTGGTGTGTCTCCGATCCACCCGTGATCAGGTCGTGCGCGCCTGTCATAAATCACTCTACCAAACATTCCAGTCATTATAAATAGACAAACCAACACATCTCATCGAATTCAACCATTGAATTAACGCCGGTCAAGGGCCTCACATCTACTTCACTTTTCCACCCCATTCAAATCTACCCATTGGCTTTGTGACCACCCCTCCTGCCAGCAAACCATCTGATTGCCCGTATCAAGAAGAGTGGGAATTTTCGGTTAGATCATTTATTCACCTCAATCCTAATCTCAAATCCCCGGTTTTAACCGCCCAGATATCCTAATTGTCAATTATAAAGCATTTCACCAGTTTGACGTTGTCTATTTCATTTTTTTTTTTCCCCGATTTTAATCTCACTTTTGTAAGTTGTTATGACCACCTATGAAAAGATAGTCAAAGGAGCTACCAAGGTCAAGGTGGCTGCGCCCAAACCCAAGTATATTGAGCCTATTTTGATGGCAACTTCCATAGATCACACCGTGGCCCATGAAAATTTTGGCACTATCATGAGAACTTTGAGACAAAGACTCCAGGACAGTTCCTGGTCTGTGGTTTATAAATCTTTGATTGTTCTTCATGTAATGATTCGAGAAGGTGATAGAGACGTCGCTCTTAAGTATTTGGCTCAAGATGGTCACGGAATGCTTAATCTTTCTTCGGCAAACATCTCAAAAGCCCATAACTTTAATGCTGACGTTCGGTTTCTTATGAAATATTCGAAATATTTACATACCAGAGTCAAACAATTCGAAAACACCGGAATTGACTACGTCCGTGATGAGCGCTCTAATAACAGCACTAATCAAGCCGGTGGTCGATTAAGAGAATTATCAATAGAGAGAGGTTTATTAAGAGAATGTGAAAGTGTTCAAAAACAAATCGATGCATTACTTAAAAACAATTTCATGGAAAATGAAATCAACAATGATATTCTTTTAACTTCTTTTAGATTATTGGTGAATGATTTATTGGCCTTGTTCCAAGAATTAAATGAAGGTGTAATCAATCTTTTAGAACATTACTTCGAAATGTCTAAAGTTGATGCCGAAAGAGCATTGAAAATTTACAAAAAGTTTGTGGATCAAACAAAATATGTCATTGATTATCTAAGAGTAGCAAAGCATCTTGAATACGCTACAAAACTTCATGTTCCTACCATAAAGCATGCGCCTACTGCTTTGACGTCTTCTTTAGAAGAATATTTAGATGACCCTAACTTCGAAACAAACAGACAACAATACTTGATAGAAAAGAAGGGTAAGTCTGGTGGAAAGAACATTGTCTTTACTGATGCACCTACCCAATCGTCTCAGCAATACGACCAACTGCAACAAGCTCAGCAGCAACAGGCTCAGAATGACAACTTGCAAAGAAGTAATACTCTTTTGGTTCAACAATCTACTTTTAATCCATGGGGATTCACTGGTATTCAACAGCCAGTAATTCAAAGCACTGGACAAGTAGATCCATCTATTTTACAACAGCAGCAGCAACAACAACAATTGCAACAATTGCAACAGGCTCAGGCTCAGGCTCAGGCTCAGGCTCAGGCTCAGGCTCAGGCTCAGGCTCAGGCTCAGGCTCAGGCTCAGGCTCAGGCTCAAGCGCAGGCTCAGGCTCAGGCGCAGGCTCAGGCTCAGGCTCAAGCTCAGGCTCAAGCTCAGCAGCAACAACAACAGCAAGTGCCTATCACATTTACCGGCCAACCAAACACAATCCAGACTGCTTTTACTGGCGCTGGTTTTGGAGGATATGGACCACAATCTCAACTGCCACTTCAAGCCCAAAACACAACCAATCCATTTTTGCAACAAAGTTTAACTGGTCAGCAAATCACAGGCAGTTTCAATGGAAATCAAACTGGTACCGGTGGCTTCACAGGTCAACCCACTTCTCAGCATCCAAATGGTATTGTAAGATCGGATACAAATCCATTTTCTAAATTGACTTCGAGTTTGACTGGACAACCAGTCGATGAGAGTAATCCATTTGGGAATACTAGATTTTCCAATCAAAATACAACTGCTTTCACGTTCAAAAGTAATACAAAGGACACGCCAATCCAAGCATCTGCTACTGGAAGTAATCCGTTCAAAGTTTCACAAACTACCACCAATCTTTTCAACAATGTCGCCAATCAACAAACTCAAGAGCAATTGAAACCTCAGCCAACTGCGGGGGGCTTAGAACATATCCAAACAATCCCAGTTTTTCCCCAAACCCAAAATGATGCCCAGAAACAATATTATTTGAATAATGCTTCCAATGGCCTCCAACAAGCTCATACTGGTCGGTTTCAAACTACCAGTCCTTTCCAGAATCAACAAAATGGTCAATTTCAACAAAATGGTCAATTCCAGGCAACAGGACAATTTCAACAACCTTTCCAAACTGGCCAACAATACTCTTTGCAAACAGGTCAGGCCCAGCCATTTGGCCAACCCCAGCAACTGTCCTTTGTACAGAATACATACGATGGTCCTAGTTTAATCTGATCGCTTTACTTTATTTCTGTTCAGCATTAATAATTATATGATACATGTGAATCTTTCTATGTAGTGAGTGTATTCTGTGAAATATATAGATCTAGACTTCAACAAAAATTACCTACTTGATTGTAGTTGGTAAATTTTGGCTGCGAAAAAACACAACTGACTATTAGCTGCTCGAAACACTTCAAGTTGGTTTTCGCAAATTTTAGGACGATGGAGGTGATCTGTGGGAAGAGTTGATCTGAGCATCTTTTGTAGGAAGTCGAACTAAACTCATAAATTTAACTTATGTAATAAATAGTATGCTATATAGAATTGAAAATATGCAAAGGTCTCACACGAGGGAGTAGCCAATCAAGCAGAAGAGTGCAAGTAAAAAGTTTACAGGGCTTGAGGAGGCCATGTTTTGGGAGTTGGCGGATGGAATGGGGTTTGAGGTGGTCTTGGTATCGCTGGTTTTAGTAGCGAACCCAGCAGAAGCCGCATCACTGCTCTTGGCAGCCAATGCAGTCTTGATAAACACAGCTGATGTATTGACTTCGATTTCGGAAGAAGTCTTAGTTGCAAGATCTTCCCCAGTGGTCAAGTTCAGCTTTTCGGTAGTAGGGGTACCGGTGCTAGTAGCAGTAGAATCAACGGAATTAGTGGTACTAAAGGCGTAGACATTAGAAGTGGCACTGGTCGAGGAAGCCGTCTCTGTGGAGGATGTTTCTGTGGAAGTGATTTTTGCGGCCGAAGTGGTTGCGCTAGTAGCAGGTTTCGAACTGGTGCTAGAGCTGCTGGAACTGCTAGTAGTACTAGTGGTAGAGCTGGAACTGGAAATGGTGCTGGAGCTAGAGCTCGAACTAGAACTGGAAATGTTGCTGGAACTGGAACTGGAACTGGAACTGGTGCTAGAACTGCTACTAGAACTGCTACTAGAACTGGTGCTAGAACTGGTGCTAGAACTGGTGCTAGAACTGGTGCTAGAACTGGTGCTAGAACTGGTGCTAGAACTGGTACTAGAACTGGTACTAGAAGAAGAGCTCTCAACTGCATTTTCGACTTGTTGAGTAGAACCAGCTCTTCCATTGACTTTGCCGCCTTTAGCGACAATAGAAGACCAAGATCCAGATTGGTCACCATAAGAGTATGAGGACCCAGTGGAGTAATCACTGACAGCTAACTTGTTAATGTACATGGTAAAAGGAGCTTTGGAGTAATCGGAGAGGCCACCAGCCCATTCGATAGTTCCAGGAGCGTTGTTAGGATCACCACCAGCCCAGATACCTGCGTAAAGAGCCATTGGAGTTTGAGGGAAACCTTGAGGATTGTCAGGAGTCAAAGTTCTGAGCAAAGCACCATCAAACCACCATTGAACATAATTTTCCGTCCAATCGATAGTATAGTTGTGATAGTCAGCTTGTGGAGATGGAATATTGTGATATTCACCTCTGTCGTAAGTAATGGTCTTGCCTTGGTAAAACCAATTACTTTGGAACTGGGTGGTATCTCCACCCAAAAATTCGATATCAATTTCATCCAAATCGTCGGATTGTAAGTAGAACGAAGAAACAATTCCAGTTCCTGGAGCTGCTTTGAGATGGACCTCGACTCTACCAAACATGATGTAGAAATCTGATTTTAAAGAGGGATTGTCGAGTCTCTTAGCCAAGGTCAACCCCAAGCCATCATTTCCGAAACTAACACCATTTGGAGTTGCTAGGATGGAAAATTGGTCTGGTTTGGATGAGAAGTCAATGTTGATATCGGAGGCCAATGCCGGATCTGAGGGGCAGTTGGACGAGGTGAGAGGGTTGCACCCAGCCATGGCAGTACCGGCCATAATAGCAGCAGCGATCAATTTAGAAACAGCCATGAGAGCGAGTGTGGGATGGTAAAATAAGCAGTGATAAATAACTGGTATATGATCAGCAAAGGCAACAGCGAGAACGAAAGCAGTGGCGACGGTGACGGAGGGGGTGGTGTTCCGGCACAAGTAGCGGGGGGTACGAATAGTGGTTGCAAAGAAGTAGAAAGGCGACGCGAAGAAGTAGCCAAAAGTCCGATTCTTTTGCAGGGAAACCAGAAGATCAGGTGTAACTGTCGATGAAGGTTAATGAAAAGAACCATATTGGTGAGGGCAGGAGCTTCTTTATATACGCGTATGATTAGCCCGTAACCGTCATTACTTAGTTACTGTGACCGCAGCATATGGTAGTACCTTCATCCCTTCCTGCAGCTTGATTTGATGAGAACAAAATAATGTTTAAGCGAGTCCTCGGCACCAGAAAATAAAGGCGTTTTTACGCACTAATTGTACTTGTATCACACTACTAAAAATAGTGTTGCTGGTTGGGGATCCAAATTGGATCTTGGGAGATAGACTAATGATTAGGGATGAAAATCGGATCGACTGGTCATCAAATGGATCTCCAAAATTCACTCTTTCCTAGTATCTCATAAAAGTGATCCCCGGTCCATCGTTTCCGGATCTGTGGTTGTTTTTACTGAACTATTTATATCTCCTTCAAAGTAAATAGCCATTTTTTTTTTGTACCCCTTCTCCCTTTTCCTGTAAGCCCACTTTTCAAATTTACAGTTCCCGTGTCACAGCTTGGCCCGGTGGATGTTATCTTGTGGAACCTGTATTATGCATAGTTGGTGCCTTCACGCCAGATTGGACGCGCCACGTGAGATCCTATTTCCAGGCGTCCCACTACTGCTGCCGTGACGACACGTCCCCCAGTTTACTACAAGCCAGCACTCCAAGTGTTATCGACGGATATAGCCTATGTGGGATTACGGGGTCCTGCAAACAAGCTGGAATCTAGGCTTGATCTGGCCAATTTCTGATCTCGTTTACGACGGTGATGGAATTGTGTAGGCTGGCTAGCCAGATCAGGAAACCCGCAATGTACAAGATGTGGTATTTTTTTTTTCAATTTTCACCATGTAGTAGGTAACTCCCATTTACACATTCACTCTACGAAATCGTAGGTGTGCCATGGGTATTAAGATGTGGAAGGTCAAGCACTATGGCAGGATATTCAGGGTCATGTCTTTTTATTTAATCAGGTGTTTGCTTGGGCCTGGCCTGGCTTCCTACTTGACTTTACCCAGCATCAATATATACCATGTAAGAAGCCCGCAACACAACCCCAAAAAGACTCTCTGGGGTTCTTGATGGTGTGCTTCCGTTCATTCTGATACCCCGTAGTTTCCCTTTCGCGGCTGGCTTGTTGCATGGCAGAGAACATCATATCTCGTCTAACTGAAATATAGGGAACTCTGCGCATCAGTGCATAAAAATACATCAAGAGATGGAATGTGCTGGCTTCACCAAACGGAGGAAAGAAATAGTCAACTCAACCAACCGATAATGATCTGAAATGATGAGTTGTAAAGACGATATTTAGACGATGAGAAAACGGTGCAACCCCATCAGCTTGTGTCTAATCTCGACTAATATGTCGCTGTATCATCCTGCAATGTTCCAAAAAATGGCTGGTTTGACGTCAAATTTGCCCTGATTGATTGAGTCGATTCATTTTGTAGTAACACATCAAGCTTAATCCATAGTTGGACTCCTGTGAAATTGCATCTGCTTAGTATGCCTCGCCACTTCGAAGGTACAATGGATATTTGTGCAGAGGACAAGGCTTAGCTACCATATGGCTCTCCTGTAATCAGTTTTACATTCCAATATATACTGTACCAGCGTGACCCAGTGCCTTAGTTTAAATTGTCCCCCTGAAAATAGGTCCCATCGAAAACTGAGTTATTGTCATCCTCTGAAATTATAATTGAACGAAATTGTATGACTATTCTTGTGGCTAGTATCATCTAATAGTTTAATTTAGATTTGTTTTGAGCTCAAATGAATCAAACTGTATTCAAACTATATCTAGAGTCATCCCTAGAAGTCACTACACTAACATCCCATAATTAATTTATTAACAACTAACAAGTAAAGAAATCCGCACCATAACTATACAATAAAAATCTATATAATTTGCTTGTCACCACCCTTAGCCTACTCGCCCAATGGTTTGTCAAGCAAATAAAGTCCAATTGAGTTTGATTGAAAGCTTGCTATTGTCACTGCCACAATTCTTTATCGTAGCCCTCCGTGACATCGCTATCTTCTCCATATTGCTGTTGCCATTTGGTGAAACCCCCCTCCAAAATCCATACTTTAATATCCTTCACTTGGACTTGGTCAATGTCAGTGGACGCTTCAATTGCACGAATAAACTTAAGTGCGGAGGAGGGTCCCCGCTGCTGTGATAATGCACAATGAAACACAACGTCTCCTACTTTCTGGTCTACGACTCTTTCCCTTATCTCGTCCAACTGTCCAGTAATCGCATTGTAAGGATAGTGCCAACTACCTTTGATATGCCCTCCCACGTAGTCACTGTCGCGTACGTCAATCACAGCAAAAGTTCCATTAGGGGATCCTTTGCGGAACCACCCCCGAAGAGTACTTGGCGATACAAACTTGAGGTCGTTGAATGAAACCATAATGCCAGGTATAACAACCTAGGTGGTTGATCAAGTAAGGGTTCCTGATCACGTGTGGCAATGGTGGATGGTGGGGATATGTCCACGTGACTGTCGCGTTCATGTGGAACGTTTTCACATGTGGGTAATGTTGGGAGATCCCCAGGCTAAGAGGTCAATTTCCCTAGAATGACTACAGAGATATCGAATAAGGTTACTAAGGTAATTGTAGGCTAAGTTAGTGATGTCTAAGTTGTACCCCACTTGTAAAACTGGGGTTTTGTCCCTGCATGTAGCATCCAAAAAGCAACCGTGTGTGCACTACAAAAAAGAATTGACCACAACAATATTAGCCAAATCGTCCCACTAGTAATAGCATAATGGCTGGGGAAGACAAGGGTTTGAGCAGGACAATCTCGGTAGAATCCATAGCTCCTAAATTCACTTCGTTATTCAAAAGAAAGAGAACGAGAAATGATTCGGAACGCAGCACTCCAGCCGGATCTGGTTCTGAATCGGAACCAGAAGAACCAACCAAGAAAAGAAGAATAATCAAAACCAAACAGCAAATAGAATTTGAAGCTAATGAACTCAAACTCGATGAAGAATTGCCTGCTGAGCTAAGAAAGTTTAGACCAAAGGGTTTCAGGTTTAATATCCCTCCTAATGATCGTCCAATTAGAATTTATGCGGATGGAGTGTTTGATTTGTTCCATTTGGGTCATATGAAGCAATTGGAACAGGCAAAAAAATCGTTTGAAAACGTGGAATTGGTATGTGGAATACCTTCTGATTTGGAAACTCATAAACGTAAGGGATTGACTGTTTTAACTGATCAGCAAAGAGTAGAAACATTAACCCATTGTAGATGGGTCGATGAGGTTATTCCCAATGCTCCATGGTGTGTGACCCCGGAATTTCTATTGGAACATAAAATCGACTATGTGGCTCATGATGATTTACCTTATGCATCTACTGATTCTGATGATATTTATAAACCAATTAAAGAAAAGGGGATGTTTTTAACTACCCAAAGAACCGAAGGAATCTCCACTTCCGATATTATCACCAAGATCATTCGTGATTATGATAAATACTTAATGCGGAATTTTGCTCGTGGTGCTACTAGAAAGGAATTGAATGTTAGTTGGTTAAAGAAAAATGAATTGGAATTCAAAAAACATATAAATGATTTCAGAAGTTATTGGAAAAAGAACCAAGCAAATCTCAATAATGTGTCCAAGGATCTTTATTTTGAAGTTAGGGAATATATGAGAGGTAAAAAGTTTGATGTGCAGTCATTTTTGGAAAATTCAAGCACAAATTCTGTCAACAGTGATTCAGATGATGTTTCTCGCGCTAGTTCTCCATTGACAGAATTTGCTTCCAAGTATATCGGAAATGCAAACAAAGAATTGAATGGTTCTACTAAGTCCTTATTTGCTAACGTCAAGGGTTGGATGAATAGAATTGACTCTCATGATGAGGACTCTACTCATGATGAAGAATCTTCTGTGAAAATTGAAAAGCCAATACTAGAAGCAAATTTTGATGACACAATGGACTCTGAGCTGCACTTAAATAACTCAGGTCACTCTGAAAAATCAAGCAAGGAAACTCCTTTGAAAAATAGACCTATTGCTATTCCAAAGAAGAGAAAGGCTGCAAAAAAGAAGGTATCAGGTGCTAAATGAATTAAAGTTTAGGCTTAGAGAGCAAATGGAGCTCTCTGTGTCTCTTAAAGTCTCGGACTTCATTGGATTGCATTTTAAGTGACTATTTATTCTCTGTAGATTCTTTATTACTAACTATATTGGTAATCGGTACTCAATATAGTTACAATGAATCTTTCGTATATTTTATTGTGAACGTGAAATTCTTGTACTTTAGAAATACTCAAGTATAATGTGTGTAACTAATTCTTTTTCCTGTAACAAACTCATGATATATTTGGTAAGTTCTCAATTGAAAAATTGGTGTAGTTCGTTTTTTGAAGTAGGACTGAGTTGATGCGATTTTGAGAGAGAATACAATTATAATAGAAGATACTTTTCTACAATAATGTGGAAACGATAAAGGCTGACAAAAAGATGTGCTCCAGATGACACAACTAGATTGTTATGAGACTGACACTCTGCCAACTGAGCTAGTGAAGTTTTGTGATGGTGCGACAAAGTGACTGGGATGTTTATGTCAACACAAAGCAACTTAAAAGAGTTGTGGGCAAGCGATAATCTTCTTTGGTTCGATTGCAAGTGACAGCGAAGAAACAGTTGTCTTGTTTTTTGCCGATGAATTATTTGTGTTTCCCTGTGTTCAAGTTGTAGTATTTTGTAGTGCTTTGTGACAATTAATTAATCAATCATATTTATCTTGAACCTCAACTTCTAAAGAGCTGAAATAGGTTTTTTCCAAGCAGAAGAGCTTTTCACAGCTTAAATAATCAGGAAGTTATTGTTTTCTTCAATTTATATTTTCACTAACATTTTATAATATTCTATTTTTTTTTTTTTTCACTAACATTTTATATTATTCCTGGAGAATATTTAATGTATTCGATTAGTTTGGTGAGCAACTGGTGTTAAATCATTATCTATTAGGTTTTTTTTCTCTCTTTGGTTAATAAGAAATCGTTATTTATTAGAGTTGATTCTTTTTGTTAGAGAATGGTAAATAGCTGAATGAGTTATCATCTAATGGCATTCAGCAATTAAAGGGAAATATACTAAGGCTCAATTTTTCGTTGACATCACATTATCTAAAGTCATCATACACCTTTTCTGCAAGAAAGAGTCTTACTGTCTTGTAGTTAATATCACAACATCACTATTTTATGAATCAGCACACTGTATTTCTTTGGCACTATTTTGGTGCAGTTTGATCATTGCATCTGGGCAATATATTATAACCAAAAACCTTTTAATAACAACACAAATCTGAATTTGTACTCATAATTACTCAGAATATCAAACCGTGTTTGAACCTTTAACTAATAATTTCTTTATCTAATTTACGAATCATCATTCTCTAAATAAAAAGCAGTTTGCTATCCTTGCGTTGTTTAGTACAAGGCTTCGTTTGAAGTTAGTTTAACATTAATCGACACAATGGAGAGGTGTTACAAAAGTTATTGTTATCTTACTTTACCTCCTATTTAGTAATTCACTAAAACTTAGAGCAGTTTGTCTCTTTATCAAGTTCATAAATCCCACCACGTAAGAAGTTCTCGATAATGGACAAATTCTTTAGAGCCATTTTATCAAGATTCAAATTTCTGGCTATTGTTCCATTCTTATTAGGCTTTCAGGTTTCAAATTTCTAAACATATCGAAAATAAACCCAGATATACCTAGATACTGCTGTAACAAAATTTTAAGGGTGAGATTACACCCACTTATTTACACTTCTTTAATTACAACACCCCATCGAGTCTTTTTTTTTTTAGTTTTGCAGCATTTCCTAACGGAGAAATACATATATGGAAATCATAAAGTATTGGACTAGGGGTGCTTCACATTTTTCAATGTACCCCACGGACATAAAATGGCTAAATTATCCTTAGTAGAATTTTAAATTGATACCTTGTCTAATGAAGTCCTGTATTTCTAATTTCTGATTTTTACCTGGAGACTATATCTAATGATCCTTTTAAACGACGAATTATTTATTTTACATTGTCTTTAAACAAATATCAGTATGTTAATAAATAGTCTTATTTGGTTCATCAGTAAACAATTAATCACTGACTTAATAGTTCCATTTTTACGTCGCTACCTATTTTTTCAAGTTCAACATGTGCTTACCCATCTATGTGAGTGCTTTATGTACTGTCAATTCGACATATTGTTGAGCTCTCTATAATAACGGCATTGTATTTTTCTTAAGGGTGATGCGGTGGCTCAATGGTAGAGCTTTCGACTCCAGATCGAAGGGTTGCAGGTTCAATTCCTGTCCGTGTCAATTCCTTTCTTCTTTTATTTTTTTTGCTAACAACGTAGATGTACTCTTCAAATAGAGGGAACTGAGTGTCTAGAATCAGCGATGCCTCCCTATTGCACTAGGGATGGAAGTTGGCGAGAACTCTATCACTGGCAGCTGAATCAATTAGTGTTTTGAAGTGTACTTTTTGCCTCGCACGCATCAATATTGAATTCTACAATCCACACTGTTTCTAGTACGCCTACTTAGAGGACGCTACATTTCCTCATTTATCACCTCAATAGCCATATTGATGAACGTGGATAGAGACAATACTAAGGAGATTACGGAATGGCCGCAATCTGTAATTGAACCAGAAATAAAAGATCAAAAAATGGACGATCAACACCTGTTACATGATATACAATCATCACAAGTTGAAGAACTTCAGAGTCAATTGAAGGCACTGCAGGAATTGCTTCAGAAGCGTTTTCTTATGGATAATTTGTCTAGCGGCCTGACGTGGAGTTTTACCCAAGGTTTAGTGATTGGTCAAGGCAGTGTGATATTGGTCATTATAATATTTGTTAAATTCTTCGTGTTTGCTGATTCTTCACCGACATCCACTCAATCATCATCCAAAGATGCTACCGGTGTAATTGTGCAGAAATCATCCAAAAGTAAAAAGGAGATATCGGAGGGCCATGGTGAAGAAGAAACTGAAGAATCTCAAGTATCCAAAATTCTCGAAAAGACGTACTATGATGTGGACACCCATGCATCCGAATCATTGGACTGGTTCAATGTTTTAATTGCACAGACCATATCACAACTAAGATCAGAAGCTTTGCTGTCCGATAATATCTACCATTCATTGGATAACTTGATAACAAAATCTGATCTTCCTGATTATGTGGGAAAGATAAAAATAACTGAAATAGATATAGGTGATGATTTTCCTATATTCTCCAATTGTCGTATTATGCATAGCAAAGATGGTTTCGGTAGATTAGAAGCTAAGATAGATGTTGATTTATCGGACGTTTTAACATTGGGTATTGATACTCAACTATTACTTAATCATCCTCGTCCATTAACTGCGGTTTTGCCGGTTCAGTTATCAGTTTCAATTGTTCGTTTTTCAGGAAGATTGACTGTCTCCCTTATTAACACGAATGATTTGGGTAGCAACTCTGAACCAACTGAATCTGATGACAAGAAAGAAAATGCTGGAACAGCCCTCATGTTTTCTTTTTCTCCAGATTATAGATTGGAATTTACGGTAAAATCTTTGATTGGTTCCAGAGCAAAGCTTGAAGATGTTCCGAAGATTTCGTCATTGATTGAGAATAAATTGCGTAGTTGGTTCATAGAGAGGTGTATTGAGCCCAGGTTTCAGGTTGTCAAACTCCCTTCTTTATGGCCCAGAAGAAAAAATACCAGAGAGCCAGTGCATTCGAATTTTAATGGCATTGTGGATAAGGTTGAAGAGTCTTAACCATGTGAAGAAATGAACTAGACTCTCTCTTAGAGAAAATAGAGCTGGTTGTGTTCAAAAGATGAATTGTATCTCCAGAATTTGTGTGTGTAAATAGTATGTTAATAGCAAGTGATCAATGAAGTAGTGATTCATTATAGAGGTCGTTCGTTAATTTAAGAAACCAAAGATCTAGATTTGGGAATGGTTCCAACAATTGTGGATACCAGCTAGAGCCAACACTGTGAGTAGGACAAATGATTGGATGTATATTCGAGTTAGACTGTTCAACCTTCGAAGTTTGATCCTTTGAATTCTAAAGTGACAAGTAGGCTATTGGTAGTCTTACTGCATCAAATCGCAAATAACAATTACAAATGATCAGTTACTATAATAAAGTGCGTAACCACTGTGGCAAGTAATCATCTGTGTACCTTCTAATAGCACGCTCAAGTGCTTCGATCTAGCGAAAGTTATACGAATATGATGCCAAAGGTACTGTCGTTTGTAATTTACGAAGTCATTAATCCTGGTTGTGTGACTCTAGCTGTGCAATAGTTAGTTTTTTTAAAGTAAAGGTATTACAAAACTTAAATGTGTTCCTAGAATACATACTACAAACATTAACTTAGTGTTAGTGGATGATCGGTTGAAAAATTGCTCTCAAAAAAGAGTAACCTGTTGCACTCAGTATCTAATTTTTTTTAAACTACCCAAACCGTTGATAATATAGAATGCTTTTATTTTTAGACCCTTATCACTCATATGCAGTTGTACAACTTGTTGAAGTTGACCAACTGAATTAACATGTGACGTGATTTGGCAACAATCGAAAAATCAACCTTTGCAACAAAATTGCGCAATCTACTCGTTGATGATCCTGAATTGAATTATTTATTACGGCATTGCCTAGAATTTGAACCAGAGTATAGAATAATATAAAATATATCACTACCGAAATCTTAGAAAAGGTTTAACGAAAATTTAAATCCACCTTTGGTTGCTAAGAAGATCAACCACTTATTACCATGAAATTTTAAGGGTATAATTCGGTAGCTTACATGAAAGCGACAAAGATACCAGCGAAAATGGCACCAATGGAAGCAGACACAAGACCTGCAGCGTTTTCAGCTGGAGCAATAGATGGAGCAGCAGCAGTAGTGTGAGCTGGGGCTGGGGCAGCTGGGGATTGTTGAGCTGGGGCTGGGGCTGGGGCACCATTAGTTGGTGCTGGGGCTGGTGCCTTGGTTGAGGTACTCACAATGGTTTGACCATTGACGGTAGAAGTAACAACGACAACTTCAGTAGATTCTGGAGATTCGGTGTTTGGCTTGGCTGGTGCTGGTGCTGGAGCTTCAGTGGTTGGCTTGGCTGGTGCTGGAGCTTCAGTGGTTGGCTTGGCTGGTGCTGGAGCTTCAGTGGTTGGCTTGGCTGGTGCTGGAGCAGTACCTTCAGAGGTCAATGGACAGTAAGTGGTGTACGAAGTGTGTTCTTCAGTAATCACAGTCCATCCAGTAGTGACTGGTTTCTCGGTACATTTGTGGTCACTACAAGAAGTGATTGTGACGACTGTAGTTCCGTGGACAGTTTTAGTAGAAACAGTGTTGTTACCCCAACCAGAAGAAGATGCACCACCGACAGAAGTGACTGAAGCCGAGGAAGATGGAGCAGCAGATGAAGATGGAGCGGAGGAGGATGGAGCAGCAGATGAAGATGGGGCAGAGGAGGATGGAGCAGCAGATGAAGATGGGGCAGAGGAGGATGGGGCCGACGAAGATGGGGCAGAGGAGGATGGGGCCGACGAAGATGGGGCAGAGGAGGATGGGGCCGACGAAGATGGGGCAGAGGAGGATGGGGCCGACGAAGATGGTGGAGCAGTGGAAGAAGAAGATGGTAAAGAAGAAGAGGCAGTAACACAGCTAGCATCCCAACAGAAGTTTGGTAAGTTAGTTCTAGCACTCTTCAAGCCATCGAAGACTGGCTGGTTCCATGGAGGAGTAGCTCTCTTGACTGGGGTAGCATCGTCGTAATTGTTGTTAACAGTGTAAGAGTATTTTTCAGCGAACAAGGTTCTCCATTCGTTCAAAACAGAGGTGGTGTTACTAGTGAAGTCGAAGGTGATCTTCAAGTCATCTGGTAAACAGTATCTGTCACCATGCTTAGAAGCAGCAACCAAGACAATAGCAGACCATTCGAAAATATTTGGGTAGTTGTATGGAGCACCTGGACCAGCAATGATAGCGTTTTGGGAACCATCTCTCTTAGCAAGAGAAGCTTGGTCGTAACCCAAGTTTTCAATGACAACAGATCTTTGACCGTGGTTGAAAACTCTGTTTAATTCATTGGCAACGACAGTGTCAAAGTGAAGAGTAACCTTGAAGATATTGTCATGAATGGAAGTAATATCAGAAGCAGTTAAGGAAGCCTTTGGAACGAACCAGCCGTCTCTCTTCTCGACTTCAGGCAATTCCAAGATTGGTTCACCGAGCAAATCTCTCTTTAAGTTAATACCGATATTTAAGTCGACATTGACACCAATTTGGAAAAGATGTTGAGGCTTACAACCAGAACCACCTGGTAACCCAATAGTGAAATCAAGGTAGGCACCGAGGTTAAGGTTAATGGCGGCTTCAGCGCCTGGAACCATAGAACTGGCAGTTAAAGCAACAGCTGCAGCTTTTAATTTAGAGAAAAGCATGTTTAGATTAGCGAATGTATTGACTGTTGTAGAGAACCGAAAGATAGCTGGGGGGATAATACATTCGATTTATATAGCATTTTTCAAATCCCAACGCCTGTTGCATTTTATTGCAAATTCGGTAATAACATTTTACAACTACAATAAGATATGCACCTTTGCGGGAACCACATTTCCTAAAGCATCTAAAATTATACTTAGCCCGCAATTGCTAGGTAGTTTAATCAAGATCAGTTGTAGGCAGTTACAAGCGTTCGTGATTTTTGCAGACAATAAAAGATGCGAAAAAACAAAAGTAAAGACAATTCGCACCCAAGCCTCTGAATACTTAAACAATACATTAGCACTGATATTTTTAAATAAAAAGTTAAATCTAAAAAAAGCTCCACGTTTAGAATTTGAGACGACTGATTGTTCAAAGGTATGAGAAACAAGGAAAAGTAGCAAGGGGGCAGCCTCCTGCAGAGAACCAGACTTTAATCCGTGGTGTAAACTTGGTTGCAACAATGCTAGTTTAAACAATATAGGAGTAATAGGGCTGTTTGTTTAGTATTCAAAAGGAGAAAACCAGGCGAATATGGGCAATGGATGTTCTGTTTTGGGATACGAACAGCCAACTTGTTATCCGCCTCATCAGACCCTGTATATTTTGCCATGATATTTATCATGGCGTTGTGAATTCGAATATCTTGAACATACTGTCAACTTGGTCCCTTACCTATATCCCTAAAGAGGTGAAAAATAACCCAGGAGAGCTCGCTGTACCAAATATTCCTAGACAGGAAGTCATGCGCATTGGACAATTTTTGGCGGATATTTAGCTGCTGACGATGCGCATCACGCAACTAGGCGCGTAGATATTTTTGTAATTGATCGGTATTTTTACCAATTTCATACATTGATTTGAGATATTAATGGGGGGTTTTTTCTCGATTATGTAGTCAGTTAACTCAAATCGTTACGATTGCAACGGTGATTTCCGGTGGGATCAGCAATTGATCTGGACGACTATTTGGATATGATTTGATTTGCTAGCAATTATATTCAAGGAAGAGTATATACGGATGGCACGGTTTTGAATTGGATTGAGACTTGGCCCAAATTTTGACTTTTTTTTTTAAGTATTGTATTTGATGGGTCAGGGCTCGCAACGTCTTTCTCTATTTTCAAGTGATTTTCGACTCAACCAGTTTGAATATTCGAGGCACCGTCCCCGCAAGCAATATACAAGCGTCATCGAGGGTTAGAGTAAATTAGCGAGTAGGGTTCCTACAAAAATTTGGACAAAGGCGAAATTGCTTCCATGGAAATTGCTATTGGTTTAAGCTCCTTAGCCCAAGAGTGATATCTTATTAATTAGGTATCAGTTATTCTATTGCTATTGTTCGAGCGACTATTGAACCTTGGCCTTGCCCAGAAGAAAGTGTAGCCATTGGGTAGCAAGGAAAAGACTGGTTGAAATTCTACTTTTTGTAGTGTCACTCGTATATATGCATGAATTGTTTGAAGAACAAAAATGTCAGTATACTACTACAAAAAGCGAAAATAAGACATGGCTCTCATTTGATACTCATTTTCAGATGCCAAAAACACTAAGGAGGAGGAAACTTTCTGGTGGAGGAGTAGGGAAAAGTCATCTGATATCTACAATTTCAAAATTATTTTATTGGTTGCTCTTATTGGACTAAGCTTTTTTTTTTTCGAGTTTGATCGTGAACTCTCCGTCGAAAAGTGCGGTCCTAGACCCAAGTTGGTCGACCAAAATATCCGCAATCACACAATTATACCTATTGTAAAAATTTTATTGTTTATTTGTACTGTTGTGGGTCTATACTAATGTCACAAAACAGAACTAGAAAGGAGTGAAGTGAAGATGGAGATAAAGGATCTTCAACGAAGATGCCGTCGATTAGCGACTGTTGAAATGGATTATTTCTATATCAATCAATTGAAGATTTCCAATTAGCCCATCTTTTTCCCTTCACCGGGATAGCTCAAGTAATTGCAAAAAAACATTAAAGAGGTTTCACACCAGCAGCTATTTCCTTGTCATAGAAACTTTTTTTTTTCTCAATCAGTTCCAAACATTGTTTATTGAAGAATATCTAGCAATTTTACAAGAGTACTTGAAATTTCAAACTGGCGCAGAGTGGTCTCGTTGAGGTCGCCAAAACCACATTCGACAGAGGCTTTGAAAGATGTTAAGCCTTTAGTATTCTAGAATCAGAAATTTTCGTACTATCATTGACATTTTAAGACCAATTGAGAGGAATCATTTCCGTATTCAATAGTGACCTAAAATCATTTTTTTCCTGCATTATGGAGATGGCAATTGACCTTTATATTGCTTGAACTGTTAATGCAGTCCAATTGAAGTTCTGTAAGGTGATAAAAACAGGAAAGTACAGTTCGAGGGCTGGAATTTAAAAAATGCCTTCAGCCAGATTCGAACTGACGATCTCCTCATTACTAGTGAGGTGCCTTACCAACTTGGCCATAAAGGCTTTCTATACTTTGAGTCACATGACTTATGTCTTCGAAGGCGTCTTCTGACATAATGTATGATAGTGCCCACCAACAAAAGAAACTATTTTGATACCAGAATTTTTACGGAAATCCAGAGTTTCGCTAATTTAGCTTCTTTAGTAGCCTACTGCGCTCTAAGGGCTCAAAAAAGCTCTAATAAGTTGTGTATAATGCTTGGATGTTTACCAGGGTATTATGGCAAACAAATCACTACATACATAGATAACATAACCACACAGGGTTCTCGGTTAGAAGGTCCAAAGTTTATAGTTAGTAAAACACACTATTGAACAAGGATGATGGGCCGTTTTCCACAAACTATTGGTAAAGGGATCGTGATCCATTTAGCATGTTCAGCAGCGACATTTTAGGTAAGTCCAACATGTTAAAGCCTATTTCTAGTACTTATTGTAGACTCCTTAAAAAATATGGGATATTTTATAGGCTCAGAACAATTCACCTCTCAGGATCTAGAAAACTATATTGAATTATTATACAACTCGTGCTTCTATTGATGTCCAAAATGTGATGTAAGTCAGGTTCCGGATTTATAATTCAAGCCCTTGTACGTATTTTGTATTTTGTAGTGCGAACCAGTTGGGAAATACTCACTGGTACAATTTTTGACAAAGCTTAAAAAAAGACGAACAGTTTTTAGCTTTAATGTAAACTTTCCAAGTCCAAGACACCGAATATTGTTCAATTTGAATTGTGTTTTTCTATACCACCAGCCCTACCGTATCAAACGCGCTCAAGCGTTCAGTCTTCTGTCGAGAGAGATATATATTCAATAAAAAAATTTTTGATATGGATCTTCCTCTGCAATTCTAGCCGAATCATCACATGTAAAACGTCAAAGTTCCAAAACCCCCTCTCCTGTATCAAATTCGGGTCCATGCTGAATCCATATTGTCCAAAAAATTTACTGGTTAATCTTTTAGCTCGTAACCGTGCAATGTTCCAAATACACTATAGGAAATCTAGGAAATCGCTGGCATCTACCACAAATGGCTTCCAATAGTAATTTCGTTTACTGTGGTATTACTCTTTAACTAGGATAGTCCTTAAAAGTCGATCATGTGATTTCAATTGTTATTGTTGTCAGTGCAAATGATTGTTGACATTAGCAAGTACTGAATACGACAATTGATGACACTACCCTTGGCCACACGATGTTTAATATTTTCACTAGTTTTTCTTGTCTTTGATTGACCAGCTTTACTCACAGTCATTTTTTTCGTTTTTGAGGGGTCAACATTTTTCGAATGTTTCAGAGTAACACGGAGATTAGAATTATCAATAGAAAAGAAAGTTTCATTTAGAAACTCGGAAAATGCTTAAATTATCGTAAGCTTGTTTGTAAATACGTTGAATTTATAAATACATGTAAACAAACAGTTACAAAATTAGACCCTGTTTCCATATTGTTTCTTTTGTTGCGCGACCTGTTCACTTTGATAGTACTACTGATCAGTTGTCTTTACTTCCAATTTGCGGTACTAAGAGAACAGGTGTACTATCCATATGACACATCCAAAAAAAATCTCCCGGGGGTGAGTCGAACACCCGATCTCAAGATTACTCTGAGTTAACATTACAGTCTCGCGCCTTAGCCAGCTTGGCCACCGAGAGGGTAGTGGTTGACGAGATTAGTACGTAAAAGTTGTGATTATGCTCTATGAGCAAGTATTGGAAAATCAAGCCAGCCAATTTATTTAATATCAAGTAACTTTAGTGGGGTAATAAACATTTTCCATAACTTAATTCCTTAAATTCTAATCCAAACGTAAATATAGATATGCTCCAATTTTCTCAAAATTTCGTAAAATTTTATAAAAAAAAAAATTTATTCAATCAAGTCCAAAAATTGATGTGTTAACAAGTAGAAAAGTTGGTTGAATTAGTTATATAGCAATCAGCCTGCGAAAAGAGCTACTTTGTGACGATCAAATGTAAGTTAATGAGCGTTAGCATCTTTTGTATGTTTTGTAAATAAAATGATGAGACTGTTAGATGTAGATCCTTACTGTTTTCCAGAACATCTAAACGCTAATTAATACCTGTTTTTATCGTTTATACAATAAGTGGGGCGGTCTAAGGAGAGATAGAGAGCAAGAAAAGTATCTGGTTACTGATTTTCCAAAAAAAAGGTCGTACCCGGATTCGAACCGGGGTTGTTCGGATCAAAACCGAAAGTGATAACCACTACACTATACAACCGCACATATAAGATTGTTGTGTACAGATCCTGGACAAGGACCCACCTTGACACCGTCGCATGTACGACTCCCCTCTCTTACAGATAGGGGCTCGAAGGTGACTAAACACCGTAAGGTTCATGTGAGAAACCGGGCCGGAGATAGGCCGCTATAGTGGTTGTCAGGAGGTACCCCTCCGTGGTACCTTGTCCCGAGTATTAGCCCGAGGATTGTCCCCTATCCTCTACTATAAATATGGCTGTATATCTTATGGTAATCATCAACAAGTATCTAACCTTTTAGATACACTTCGCTACTACTACACTAACCCATAGAGTAGACATCCTTATAAAACATCTGGTAGCGCAGCTTAAAGAAGTAATTCTTTTTTAAGACCGGAGGGTAAGGAGTCTCTATGTGGAAGAAGAATACCTAGCTAGATGGGCTAGCAAAACGTGAGTGCAACTAGGTTC
>JAKTXG010000121.1:0-36022 GCA_030561385.1 Suhomyces bribrorum | reverse complement strand
CTTGACTTCAAAGTAATGTATGGATAAGTTAAAGACGTGGCGATTAATTTACCAAAAGCACCAATGAAAAATGCGTTCATAGGAGTAAACGAGTTCTTGCCCTTGTTGGCATCATTATTGCTAGCAATGTCTACAAGAATCATCGTCCATTGGCTTTCGCGGTCCAGATCACATAGAATCGTGTGGCTCTTGGAAGAGCTTAACGTTCCTTATGAGGTGAAGATCTATCGTCGTTTTAGGAACAGATCCCCAGAAGAACTTTATCAGGTTCATCCTCTTGGAAAGTCACCGGTGCTTGAAATCATTAGCCCAAATGGCGAATCAACTGTGTTGGCCGAAACTGGCCATATCACTTCTTACCTTGTCCGCAATTACGACAAGGAAGGTAAATTGACCCCTAAAACCACTAAACAGCAAGAGCAAGCTGACTACTTCTTACACTACTTCGAAGGAACATTACAGCCACTCTTGGTGTTTCTAATGGTTGCTGAGATAACCGAGCGGACGTCACCTCCAAAAGCAAAGCCTGTAGTAGGTAAGGTTATTGGGGCCATGAACTTGTACTACTTGGGTGAACTAATTAAGAATCTCGAATATTTGGACAACATCCTTAAATTGCAACATGAAAAAGGAAGTGAATATTTTGTAGGGGACAAATTGTCTATTGTTGATATTCTAGGGTCATTCCCAATTAAATCAAACATTTTTGACACCAAGCAGAACAAAGCATTATTGGAGGAAGACCCAGAAAAGACTTACCCACATTTGAACAGATGGGTAAACTTCATCGGGAAGAATGAAGGGTTGGCAAGAGCTGATGCTAAAGTAAAAGATTTGCAAGAGTCTTCCAAATTGTGATCCAGCAATACTATTCTGAATTGTTACATGTTTAAAAAGCAAATTGAGCTTTCCTGTAGTTCGTTTACAAATGCTTAGTATCTTTTCTATCCTAAATGGTAAGGTTCAATTGCCTAGCAGAATAACAACAGCCTTGTGCAATGTAAAAATGTCCAGGGATCCACAGTTCCGCTTTCGTGTAAAAGAGACAAGAGCAAATAGTTCAATCAATCATGATATTAAAAACGAGCTTTTCATCCCTACCAAATTACCGTAGTTGATTCGAAAGACTCTGTAAATTCTCGTTAGTGCGAACTTATCAACCAATATCTATTGTGTATCAGCCACTTACTATTGTATTGTAGATAAAAGTTTAAATAATCGATTCATCAAGCCACTTGATTTTTATGAAGATACTAAATCAATGAGATGAACTTCGCTCGGGTACTCTAGCAAAATCTAATTTCCACTTATCCACGTCCGAAAATTTATGCTAGCTAATGTAACTGTAGTTAGCGCTTTTGGTTTCGACCACTCACCTCCAATTCGGTTAATAACGGAAGTAGATTTTTCATCCTCGACTCACCCCCGCATATTACCCAACCACCCCAGCGTGCAGAAGTGTACTTTAACGAAATGCACGTCAAAAGTGGTTTTAAATAGAACACTCCCAAATACCTGTGGTTATACAAGAACTCAGTCAACCATCTCGAGGAGCTTCTCGATGATCTCTTGATCTCTTGATCTCGATTGTTATAGCCGAGTAGGGTGCCCCGCTCGTCCTCAATGGGAAATTTTCCGACTCTACAACCCTGGTTTAGTCTAGAAGACGTCACCCCGCAACAAAGTTTCCCCGAATAGGCAATGAACATTGGGGGTATAATCTATATAAGGTGCCATGGCCGTATCCCATGTCTTCACCAATGACATCTTCAACTCCCCCTAAGGGTGACAAGTTTCTCTTGCACTGGTATGTATACCTTCAATTGCTTCAACCTAAATTGGTATTGTTTGAGATTAGCCGAGACCTTAGCAAGGTTTGGTTTGTGGAGACAAAGAAATGCGGCAGAAGGAGAAAGGCAAATATTCAGATCTTCCCTGGATCTTCAGTGAAGCCAAACCCGCTTTCCTCTCATTAAATTAGGCATCATGAAGCTCCAATAATTCCTATAAACCAGACCTAAGAATATTAAGACGTTTCTTATTTTTTTTTATGAAAATATACTAACTCCAGGCTTAACGAGGCCCGTTCTCAGCGTGTTCTTTTCACTCTTGAATTACTCGAACTCGACTATGACGTCAAAGTTTATCTTCGTCATCCTAAGACCTTTAGAGGGCCTGTGGAACTTTTCGATGTTCATCCTCTAGGAAAAGCCCCAGTTCTCGAAATCACACATGCTGATGGACTGGCTCCACTTCAATTGGCGGAAAGTGCCCACATTATTAGTTACCTTATTAAAACGTACGATACAAAAAATCTTCTTACTCCATTGCATCCCAGAGAACAAATTGCTGTGGATTATTACTTACATTATGCTGATGGAACGCTCCAACCATTGCTTGTATCATTATTCATAAATGCCATTGCCAAAGAAGTTGCTCCTCGGGGATTTAAATATTTGACCAAGTTAGTGACCAAAGGTATAAATAACGGGTATTATCTCCAGGAATTTTTGATCAATATGGATTATTTAGAGAGGAAAGTGGCCAAGGAAGGAGATGGCTATATGGTTGGTAGTAAACTTACAGCTGCTGATATAATACTTACTTATCCGTTATTTGAGAATATTTTTGATAATGAACAAGGTGTAAAGGATGCTACGGGGATGGAAGATGACATATATCGGAAATACCCCCATTTGGCTGCTTGGGCCCAACGCATTAGAGATAATGAAGTGTATCAACGAATAAGCAAAATAATGGACAAGAAGGTAGCTCAGTATGTTGAGGAGCTGGTGAAGGCGAAAGCCAAGAAGTGAACCCGTGAGCTAGTACTCACTTCTCTTGCTTTAATTAATCGTGATGAAAGTCCCTAATGTATAATTCTATTAATGATTGTATTTCTATAATGTAAAAAAACAAAAGCATTAAAATCAAGCTATGTGATGATCTAGTAATCTTGATGGTTGAGCTTCTTAGTTTTCATCAGCCAACTGGGTTTTGTCTCAAATCAAAACCACACACACCAGACTAAACTCATCATTTTGCATCAATTACCCAAGCTATGTCTTGCTTACATACACAAGAGCCAAAAAAAAAAGTAGACTGATGTCTTGTAAGTATAGTTGATCTGCGAAATTTGCAATCTACGACAAAATCACAAAAATGCCACACTCTGGTTACGATTTTATCAATTAGATAAGCACGCAATCATAATCCAACGTTTAATATCTGGACCAATTACCATCAGGGGCTAGATATAAAGCGGAATACTTTTGAAGCAGATTTTGATCCACCACAACCTTAAGGTTGTGGCTTAATTCGGGCAGCCCAATATTTTATTTGGTTGAGACATTCGTTATGGTGGAAACTTAGAAGAGAGTTGATACTGTAGAAACAAGAGTAAAAACCAGAAGTAACAGACAAGCACTAGGATAAAAAAAACCAGAACCAAAAAGTAGAGCGGGTCGGTAAGCTTAGTAGGAGTCAGTGGTCAATTCTAAACTCAGTTTTATCCTTTTAACTCACATGTTCCGCCTCAAACCTCCTCTATATTGCTGTGGGGTCGCAATTATCTTTTCTCGTGCCTAGTCGCAATGAACTCATAGTACCAACAGCTCCATGTAACATCTGATCAGGGTATCATTTTATCTATTTGTAAGCATGGTAGTATGCTAATTCCGCACTATGGCTTGAGAATCAAATATGGGTTCAAAGGTATAAAGCAGTTTTCATTATGGTGCTCCCAACACCAGAAGTGGTGCTGTTATAAGAATTTCTGGAACCGTATCAAATTCTCAGGGAGATCCGCAATAGCTGCCTAGCTTCTTTGCATAGACATACGATTGTACTCTACTGTATGAATAGATAGGGTACATTCGCCAACACTTCATCACCGTTTGTGTAACACTAGCTATCCCTGTTATCTGACGTAATTCCGATCTGATTATGAGGCTTTTCGCAGCCACACCTGTGAACATTAAAGACAGCGATTACAAATACACTTGGTGGGGATAGTATAAATGAAGATTAGAATCCTTCTGGATAATACTCTCATCAGGTTATAAAAGAACCACCCAAAAAATTTAAAGATGGCCCCAACTACCGTTCCAGCTGCAAAAGAAGATGAAATCACCGATGTGGTTTCCAAGCTCAAGCAATTGACTCCAACCAATTACGGTTTTAGAAAGGGGATCAAGATTGGATCTCACACTTCTGTAGTTGATCTTTTACCTGAAACTACCAAAGCTCGTTATGCTAGGCATGGTATTGAATTGCCAGAAGGTTACCCAGTTATTCCAAGTGCTGACAAAATTCCAAAGTTTGTTGATGAAGCCTACCAAATCAGAAACGACGACTATGCTTACATTGAGAGAGCCAAGAACGCTGACCCAGAAAAGAAGGCCTTATTTGGAGCTGCCAAGGAAGTCAAAGACTTGACCAAGAATATTGGTACTGAAATTGTTGGTTTGCAATTGGCAGATTTGAACGACAAGCAAAAGGATGAATTGGCCTTGTTGGTTGCCGAAAGAGTGGTGGTCTTCTTCAGAGATCAAGACTTGAGTCCACTCAAGCAATTGGAATTAGGTGAATACTGGGGTCAAGTTGAAGTTCACCCTCAAGCTGCTAGATTAATTGATGGTATCTCGGTTATTTGGTTAGATTACTACAAAGGTCTTGGATTACCTTTGAGCTTCAAGAACTCCAATATTGGTAACGGTACCTGGCACACCGATTTGGTTCATGAACATCAACCAGCTGGTATTACCCACTTGCACAATGATGCTATTCCAAAGGTCGGTGGTGACACTCTTTGGGCGTCTGGTTACGCTGCTTATGACAAGTTATCGCCAGCTCTCCAGAGCTTTTTGGATGGTAAAACTGCAATTTACAGATCGGCCCATCCTTACCTTGACAGAGAACTGCCATTAGATGGACCAAAGTATATTGAAAGAGAACATCCAATTATTAGAACTCACCCAGCCACTGGATGGAAGTCTTTGTTCGTTAACAGATCGATGACTGTTAGAATAGTTGGATTATTGCCAGCCGAATCTGATCTTCTCTTGAACTATTTGTACGATATTTTCGAGAGAAATTTGGATATCCAAGTCAGATTCAACTGGCAACCTACTAAGGACGGCTTGGGTACTTCTGCTATTTGGGACAACAGAGTTTCTCAGCACAATGCTGTTTGGGACCATGAAGGTAAGGAGCCACGTCATGGTACGAGAGTTACCTCTTTGGCTGAGATTCCATTCTTTGATCCAAACTCTAAATCACAAAGAGAAGCTCTTGGATTATCGTTGGATTGAGAGTACCGTTGTTATGATATATGAGAATCTAGCTTGAAAATATAAATTGTACGACTACTAATTTCGTAGACCCGGAATGGATGTATAATTAGAGACTACTTGGGCTAGTCAATTTTGAATCTCGGATACCCAGTCTAGATTAAAAATTAATTATGAAATTAAATTAAATATAATTCGAAGTTTAAATTAAACATTATTTAACTTTTTATATTTTTGTTATGAGATGTATTTTATGTTGGTGGTACATCGGTTTCTAGTGTTTAGATTTGAGTCTCTCAATTGGTCCATCAATATTTAATAATTTATACTTTGATCTAGAGGCCCAATACTTAATCATAAAATATTTTTACCAATAGGCACCTCAGATAGTAAATTATAAAGAATTTCCATATTGCAACTCATCCAAATCGAGCTAATGCAATCTCTCTTATCTTTTTACAATATCGACTCGGTTTTAACAGCTTTTAATGAGTTGTGGCAAGGTTGGGAAAAATCGGGTTTATTCTACATGGAGCATATGGGGAGAATTCAACTCGTGTGATTAATACTGATATCCACAAGAACCGAAGAATTGCTGGGATTTTCATACTAGTATGGAAACATGTGGTATGGGTTTACATCAGTGGGAACCAATAGATTTCGTTAATGTCACATTTTTCAAAAAAATCTACAAATTTCATAAATTTCACATATTTCACAAATCACTGGTGAAAGAATCACACCAAAGAAAAGCCCGGCGCAACAAACTAGAAACAAAAAATGGCTGGTATAGCATCATCTTGGAACAGCCATCACTACAAGCATATTTTACAACAGTTAAAATTGTTACGTCGGGTTTGGGTTTGGGTTCGGGTTCGTCGGTATAGCAATTGTGAATTGTGCGTACTACATTGTATACGAGCAGGCAAGAAAGGTCGCCCTATTATATAGTGGCAGCAACGACAACCCCATGCACTACGACCAACCAGACAGTACCAAAACGATGCCCCACTACCAGGCCCCACCAGGCCCCACCAGCCACCTCAGAACTTCCTCAGGACTCGGTCAGGACCCCCTCTGAACCCCCGCCAAACCCCCCACTCAACTTCCCGGCTCAACACCAAACGGCACAGACTCATTACCCCAATAGGAAATTCAGGCTCATCCGTTCCAAGGATTCCCACCCAAACCCAAAACCGATCTTCCTTGTCACATGCAGGAGGATCAGTGGTCGCTAGATTTTGTCTATTTTAGTGAGGTGGTAGATTCCGGTTACCACAAAACTACCCCCATCCCATTTGGCCTCGTAGTCATCGTAATAGTAGCACGTTTAGCCAGGCTAGGTTTACCCCACCACGAGCGCTACTGGCCAAGACATCCACCACGTCCACACCAGCCTAGCCCACCAGCCTAGCCCACCGCCCTACGCCCACCGCCCACCGCCCACCGCCCTTCGCCCTTCGCCCACCGCCCACCGCCCTTCGCCCTTCGCCCTTCGCCCCACGTCTCCCTAGCACCTGCATCGTTGCAGGTCCCTCCCCCTTATCGTCAGTAGTCGTCTCTCCCACCCTCCCAGTCTCGCTACAAAAACACCTGCCACAAAAAGGCTCACGACCACGAGAAAAATTCATCCCACTACCAAATTCTCATTCAGCAACTACCCACCCTAAAAAGTGTACTGGCATCAGTTGGTTTGACCTCCCACGCCCGTCCATCTAGTAGCTTTCGGATAATACGTGCTACCGAGTCGAGCGTCCTCTCCAGCCTGTTTTTTTTTGAGTCGGCCCGTTGAAACCGTTTGATTGTTGTCATTGACCCGCCCCCCCCCCTCCTAGGCGCCAGCAAAAAAACAGCCAGAAACATCCAGAACTAAAACGGATCAAATGTCAAACCGTGCCCAGTTATCGTCCAACACAGCAGCGTTGGCCGCCGCCGCCGCCTCGCACAACCCCAGCTCACCCACCACCACGTCGTCCAACTCCAACAGCTCTGTGGTTGGTTTGCACTACAAAATCGGCAAGAAGATTGGAGAAGGATCCTTTGGGGTCATTTTTGAAGGAACCAACATAATAAACGGGGTGCCCGTTGCCATCAAGTTCGAGCCCAGAAAGACAGAGGCGCCGCAATTGAGAGATGAGTATCGAACTTACAAGCATTTGCAAGGTTCCGAGGGTATTCCCAACGCCTACTACTTTGGTCAGGAGGGCTTGCATAATATCTTGGTGATTGATTTGTTGGGTCCCTCCCTTGAGGATTTGTTTGATTGGTGTGGTAGAAGATTCTCGGTCAAAACCGTGGTTCAAATCGCCAACCAAATGTTGGACTTGGTCGAAGAAGTTCATCGTCATGATTTAATTTATAGAGATATCAAACCTGATAACTTTTTGATTGGTCGCCAAGGCTTGGCTGATGAAAACCACGTTCATTTGATCGATTTCGGTATGGCTAAACAATACAGAGACCCAAGAACTAAACAACATATTCCTTACAGAGAAAAGAAATCCTTGAGTGGAACCGCTCGTTACATGTCTATCAACACCCATTTAGGTAGAGAACAGCTGAGAAGAGATGACTTGGAGGCTTTGGGCCATGTGTTTTTCTATTTCTTGAGAGGTCAATTACCTTGGCAAGGTCTTAAAGCTCCAACAAATAAACAAAAGTACGAAAAAATTGGTGACAAGAAGAGAACTACTCCTGCCGTCACTTTGTGTGAAGGTTTGCCCAGACAATTTGCCGAATATTTAGATTCGGTTAGAAGCTTACCTTTTGATGCTGAACCTGCCTATGAAGAATATAGAATGTTGTTATTGTCGGTTTTAGATGATTTGGGTCAAAGTGCCGATGGTGATTACGATTGGTTACATCTCAATGGTGGTAAAGGTTGGGATGCTTCCATCAACAAAAAACCAAACTTACATGGTTATGGTCATCCAAACCCTCCCAACGAAAGAGAGAGACGTCATCGCGATCAAAGAAGAAGTAGACAACATCAACAACAATCCGGTCAAAACCAACAACAACTTAGTGCTGCTCAATTACACCAACAAAAGTTGCAACACTTGGTTAACAGACCTTTGCCTCCTATCAAACAAGAATCGCAATCAGGATTTCCAAATTCAGGGTCTAAAAATAATCTTAATACAAGCACTGGGGATTTATTGACCAACCAACCAATCAAAACTCAACCTCAAAACGCCCAAAAGTTTGAAAGTTCCCCAACAAACAGACAAAATCAATATGAACAGCAACAAGCTCTTGATGATCATGAAGAGCATAAAGGAATCTGGTCGAAGTTGTGTTGTCAATAATTTCGTTGACCAGCCACACCACAAGCGAGTAAGTCGACTTTTTTGGGTGATAAAAGAGCTATTGTCTTCTTAATTATCCACTGGGGTCTCCGCTCGCAGAGTGACTTCGGCTCACAATTAGGCTCGCTCATTTATGGTTCAATTATGACTATTCACAAATTATATTGAGCATGGTAAATTTGTGCATTTCTAATGACCATATCCAAAACCCATTTCGATCTACTAATAGTAATCGAAAAAGAGGTGAGCTCTAATTTTTTCGATATTATGATTCCTTTCCTTCAATTCTTTTTTCAGATCAGCATTTTCATCTTTCAGGATTTTTGTTTCATTTGATCTAATCTACCTGAAAAATATCCCAACACCAAGTTTTTTCTTCATATTCATTTTTGTTTGAAGATAGAGTTGATTTCGATATACTTCTAATTTACAATCTACCATTTGATAAAAAGATTAATAATAAATATTGCCGTTTAAGTAGATGTAACAAATATAGTATTGCATGATTATACACAAATTTCCAAAACTAGTATCAAAGGCAAAGCAAATTCAAATACCGACTGTTAACGCACCTTACCCTTTGCTCTTCATTATATTGTCCCATTCACTTGGAGTGACCATCATTTCTTTCCAGGTAGAATTCAAATATTCGTCAATGTCTTTGAACATGTCCATGGTCTTTTCCTTTTGGAAGTGGCCATTTTCATCTCTACATTCCAATCGAGCCTGTTCCAATCTTTGCTGTAAAATCTTCACTCTATAGGCCACCCATTGAGAATAGAAGCTATCGTACCTAGAACCATAGTTCACTTCTGGTTTGACGGTGGAAAGAACAGAGGTATCCATCTTCATTGGGTCTTTGGCACGGAAAGAGGTTACCATAGTGATTCTTTCCGACAAACCAAGAGGACTAGGTGCAATATGCTCAATAAGTCTTCCTTGGAGTACAGACCCATACCCAGCTTGTGGACCAGGAACTGCGGTGATTTGATGAGACGACGAAGCTCCCATTTTCAAGCTTGTTTCGCCACCTATCATATTAGTGGTGTCGGATAACATAAGAACGCAGACAAATGGATAGCTGTCGTAATGCCAATCGACTATTGCCGGGATTTCTTTACCAGTAGAAGGAGCTTTGATTTCTGCCTTGTCTTTTAAGTGATCATCGCCTCTTTTAGGAGAGTCTTTCATAGACACATTAACATGAGCTATCTCATAGTCCATAATGATTTCTAGATCTACCCCTGCCATCTTGCTGATCAAGTCCATTGTAGCTGGATGGGTCCATGCCTTATAAGTAAAGGGTGCATCGATAATATCATCATTCTTGACGTATCCTCTCATAACACTATCCATACCCGAAGTGGAGTTGTAGCAATATCTCGAGTACTTAAGAAAGAGCTCTTTTTGAAGAATCTCTTGTCTCATTAGGGCGATTGCTTCATCAGTAAAGAGTGGAAATGGATCACTCACACCAATGGGTGAGATCTGGGATTTATGGCTCAATCCTAATTCTTCCATAGTCATTCTTCGGGTATTATTGAATTTGTGTTTGACAATCGGATTGCTGGAATAGTATTGGAGATGTTTGGAAGGTTCAAAGGGGATAATATCAGTGGCTGCAACACCAGTAATGTTTTTCGCAGCCTCATATTTGGGAAGAATGTTGGTATCCCAAACCGTAGATGGAAGCGTTTTGTGGATGTTGCCCTGTTGAATATCAGTAATAGACATTATCAGTGACGGTAAAGAGTTGTGTTGTCTAGTGATTTGGTAGCTTCCTCGAGGCAGCTACAATTATAAATAGTTAATTAGTCGTAAGCTAATACGCTCAATTAATTAACAGTAAAATAGCGGGAAATTAACAGCAAATAATACTATCAGTCGGAAGACCCGCTTATCAGACCAGTAATATTTGTCAATCAAACCAATTCACAGAAATGGAGGGATATTTCTCGGTGGTTAAAAGTGTGCTATTTTCAGTATTGCATTAAGCAAGAGAAATAATCAGGGTATTTATAGGTATATTATACGGATTGAGGCATTTTTTTTAACAGAAAATCCCAAGCTATTTCTGATAAGATGTGACCAAGCCTAGTTCCATGCCCCTAAGTTCTAATATTGAGTCAAGTTCTTATCTATAGTCCCATTTTGGTGACAGATCGCGGACTCACGTGACGTAGCTGCAAAATGGTTCCTGATTTGAACGGTAACAACTGCAAGATCAAGGTCCAATTTCACCACTACACCCCTTCTAACGTGGATGTAGTGGTGATAAAGAACTTGAGCCAACAGAGATCTTATTTTTAACCGTAACGTTGCATCTCAACAGATCAATAGACAAGGATCCACCACCTTGGTTGATATCAGTGGATTAACAAAGTTCCAAAATAGGCTTCCTACCGATACCTTAATTCCAAGATGGTTCCAGAAACGGTATAATGTATTCCAGGCTATTTGAAGGGGTGCTCGCTACTGTTTAAGTTTACTTTATCGGTGTTTTGATTGATTATCTTGCTATCCAGCTGGCCAGGGTTCATAGCACCTTCAAGCATCCCAGCTCAAAGATAACAGTTGGATGTCAGACTCGCCATACTTTATTCGAATGATTTGGCCAGCTTGATATTGACTAGGCTGCTTACGGATTCCTTAAGTGGCAGTGGGTTGAACGTATGACATATGAATTATGCACTACCCGCATGATTTTTGTAATTCGGTAAGGGGAACACCTGTCAAAGTAATTACCAGGGTATTTCTCAGTAAACCGTTAGACGTACTTTTTTTTATAAGCTATACCCTTTTGATAAATAATGTCGGATCATCAGCATGCTGTTGCTGCAAATGCTCACTATTTTAATCGAGACTTCGCTCTTAAATATGAGTCTTACGAGGCGTTCAGGACCCTTGGTAGATTGATTCCCCGGCTTTTACTTGAATTCGACGTCACTGCTCCACGAAAAACACCAAGTGAATCAGCAAAGATTATTGGTGACCCTCGAAAAGAGTGCAATGGGTTTGAAGAATATGATAAAGTTGAATCTCCCAACGGCTTGTTTAAACCAGGAATCAAATTATTGGACTTTGCTTGTGGTACGGGAGTGGTAACTGAGCAATTGTTTCCGTATATTAAGGGGCACAACTCCGAGGTTGTGGGAATTGATATCAGTTCAGGGTTCTTGTCTTTGTTTGATGAAAGAGCTGATAAAGCACGCTGTGATCAATTGTCCATTAGTTCACATGCGTATGACATTATGGATGAACAATTGCAGCCAAAGCTCGAGCCTTTTGTGGGCCATTTTGACGTGATTATTTGTACTTTGGCATATCACCATATTCACAGCTACAGAGATATCACCAAGAAATTGGCGAGTTACCTTAAGCCAAATGGATGGTTGTACATCTTGGACTTTTACAATGAAGATAACGAGGCCCCGGCCGAGCACAACCATAGCGTACATGGTGGTGAGCTCTCCCATGGGGTGACCCATAAGGGAGGGTTGAAAATAGACACCATGAACGAGTGCTTGAGCCAAGACGCTGGGCTTCGCAATGTTAGTAGTGCTAGGGAAGCCAGAACCTACTTATGGCAAAAGAAGGAATTTATCAACATGCACTTCACCAAAAAAGTAGCCCAGTTCGGAGCTGACCAGTTGCAGACTAAGAAAAGTGCCGATGGAGAGGACTTACACTTGGTAGAAGTCAGTTTGATTTTGTCCGTAGGGCAAAAATGACCTTTTATCCAAGAATTTACTTAGTAATAGAATTATTCATAGTGGATGTGGTTTTTACTATGCTAAGCAAGGTGCCTACAAGGGAGTCCATCGAGGGTTCATGTACACAAACACTTCAGAGGATTTCAAGATGCCCCAGAGACCCAATGTTCAGATGTCACCCTAAAATCACAACTTCTCTAAAATTATGTACCCCTTTTGTGTAGAGATTCTAATAACTAAAGGCTAGTTTACTGTAGTGGCCCTCCATAGTTAGCAGAAAAAGGAGAAAAAGAGGCACAACTGGGCAATTATGGACCACAAGCACTTAGGGGGCTCGGGAAAGACGGCAAAGGCCACCGCCAATACACACACTACCTAGTGGACTCAACACAGATCACATGGGCCAGTTTGGTGGTGAGCCCTTTTTGGTAGTTGGTGATTATGGTGCTCGGTGATGATGAGACACCCTTGTAAGTGCGACATCTTGGTATCACTCTTTGACCAACGTACCTACCACCATGGCAACTAGACAATCCCAACGGGCTCTCAACAGGGAGTACAAGCTCCTCAGCGCCAACCCGCCACCGTTCATAGTGGCCAAGCCAAACGATGAAAACATCCTCGAGTGGCACTACGTGATCACAGGACCCCCTGACTCCCCCTACGAAGACGGGCAGTACCACGGGATCTTACGGTTTCCCAAAGAATATCCATTCAAACCTCCTTCGATTTCCATGGTGACGCCCAACGGGCGCTTTGCATGTAACCAGCGTCTCTGTTTGTCGATAAGTGATTTCCACCCCGATACCTGGAACCCAGCATGGAGTGTGTCTACGATCTTGACGGGGCTTTTGAGCTTTATGACTGGGGATGAAAGGACGGCCGGGTCCATCACCAGCAGCGACAGCGTCAAGCGCAAGTTAGCTAAGGAGAGCAAGTCCTGGAACATGGACGAGAATCTCCGGTTCAAGAAGCAGTTTCCCGAGTTGGTGGAGCAGAATAGAATCGATGTTGCCAAAGCAGCGCAACAGCACACCAAATATGCGGAGAGTGAGGAGACAGAGCAGCCGATCAACATCGACGAGAGCTTGGAGTTCATGGACCCGGAAGACAGGGCCCGGTTGAGCCAAGACAACGACGAGCACGTGGGTTCTGTTCCCAGCATCACCGTGATTGGGGTGGTGATAGCAGCGATGTTGGCGATGTACTGCTTGATCAAGTGAAGCAAAGTAGCCATAGATACAAAGCATGCGAATCACATACCCCAGTTACGGGCAGGATAAGGGAAAGCCGACGGTTACAGGTGTCACAGCGATAGACTTGGCACCCCGATATAGCCCCTACATACTTAGGACACGATAGGAACCATGGGAACCATGGGAAGCATAGGAAGCATAGGACCCATCGGAAACGGCTCCGATAATACACCACCGGCGTGCTATGCTGGTGTTATACAATACCACCGGGCTACAGTATGCTAAGCGGGCCGAGAGTAATAGATGTTTATTGATAATGGATGATAATGACCGAAAATAGTAGAATGACGTATCATAACCGTATAGCGGGCCAAAAATCCCAAAATAGACTACCAAAGTACACCAAAAGGGGCCAATAGAACCTAAAATAGGCTATGGTCGAACTTGCTGGGACGATCATTGGGTGGAGGCGGAGATCCAAGGACGGTTCAGGCTACATTCCACGCTTATACTGTCGTCACCCAATGGGCCCCATAGTCACTACGCAACCGACAAATAGATATTAAGGGCGTTTTTGCTTGGAGTGGTATTCGTAGTTGTTAGCAATTGGTTCTTACTTCTTGACTACTTAAGCAATAACAGTCGTTAATTTTCATTACTTCTTTCATTTATTATGTGCTAGCCTTTTAGTCAGAGTTTCCAGTATTTATTCCTTAGTCTTAGTTTTCACTTCCAAGAGTTTTTCAATCCTGAATTCTTAACAGTTGGGTTTTCACTCAAAGTTTTCGATTTTTAATCCAGAACACTTCTTAGGTTTTAGTTCTTAGAGTTTGCTTGGTACGTCTTGACTTTTTTTTACTCGTTACACATAATTCTTGAAAATTTTCAGCTTTTTCTTGTAGGCTTTTCTACTCAGAGTCATACTTCAGAACTTCCAAGAGTTCTTAATTTGGATTTGTTCACAGTCTTTGGTTTTTGAGTAGGAACTGCTTGACCACTTAATTTAGAAGAGCTTTCACTACTACTTGTCAACTACTCACCTTGTTAACTAATTAGGGTGCTTAAGCTCTTTTCTTCTCAACTTGCGAGAGCTCTTACGTCCCCACCGTCGCTACCGTTAACCGTTGTATTGTGCTACATCGCGGTGCTGTGGCCCCTTGCCACGAGGCGGGGCCTTGCCTCGCCATCTTTGATGCCCTAAAAACAATCCACTAATTATTTTTGGGAAGATCCATCGACATCGTCATCGTCATAGTGGGCCCTATTTTTGGAACTTATCCCCAGCACAAGATCCCTGGTGAATAGCCCACGACTATGCTAAGCCCATTGGCTCTATCCAGGCCCATTTTGGCTCGGGCATATTTTGTTTATTTACATGTGCTCCTTGTTTCCCCAATTACGAATCACTCGCAATTCAAAACTGTTTCACCCCTTTATGCCATTAGTGTATCCAATTGGTGACCCCCCTCGGCTGTGGTGCACTACCTGGCCCTTTTTAATTTAACTCCTGTCCTGTACCCTCTAGATT
Source organism: Suhomyces bribrorum (assembly GCA_030561385.1). NCBI lineage: Eukaryota > Fungi > Ascomycota > Pichiomycetes > Serinales > Debaryomycetaceae > Suhomyces > Suhomyces bribrorum. Next base: position 20,986 of record JAKTXG010000121.1, on the reverse strand, counting down.
CTCGTATTTTGTAGAAAACTGTACTGTTCTTTGCAGCCCCCTGAAACCGTTGATTCGTGCCATATAGTGCCATATAGTGCCATATAGTGCCATCCTGCTGACCGTTTCCCGTTCCTCGGTCTTAGCTATAACTACATCGGCCTCGATCGGCTCCTTCCCCTTTGCTCGCCTACCAGTGGCTTGTTTCCAGTATTCGCTGGCGATTTGCACTATTTCAACCTCGAAGATCGGCTGAAAATCCGGTTTTTTCCACCCATATCTTCCACCGTTGACCTACCACTACTGGGCTTCTTTCTAGGACGCCATACTCTCGTTACTACACCGCTTTGGTCCCTTCAAATCCCCTTTTGCCGTCGGTTGGTCGGTTGTCGTCGTTCAAAACACCCTAAATCCGCCCCAACCCTTTTTTTGACACGTGAGCATCCGCGAAGTTGTGGTGTTACAAATATCATTATTTTGGATTCAATCTCTTCTTCACCAATGAGCCATCCATATCGCCAGAAGGCCCCTAGCGAAGCCGCTTCCGCGCCTTATCCACTAGACTCCTCCCATAGGGACCCTCCCACCATCATCTCGTCTGGTCCCAACTCGCCCACCCGCTCTCCCATGCACAGCAGTGGTGCAGGCGGTCCAGTGGCCCAATTCGCTGAGCCCCAGTTCTTTGAAAATGGTCCTCCTGGCCACTTAGAACCCCACCACCATGTCTCGGTGCAACCCTCCTCCTCTGGTGCAGACTCTGTCTTATCGGGTTCGGGATCCTCTGCTTCCACAGCCTCCTTTGGCCAGCCAGATCAAGACGATGCAGCCCATCAATTTCCCGTGAATTCTGGTCCAAGAACTGGCCTCAATAATTTTGCTCCTTATCCCGTTTATGAAGACCCCCAGTCGCCTCCACCGGTGTTTGCCAACAAGGGACCGGTGTTGTCTCCCAACTCTAACCCATTATCCGCTACTTCATCGGTCACCAATTTAAATCTCAACCTCCAAAATGGCCTCGACAATAGGGCATTCTCCAAATCAGAAAATAACTTAGCCACCCCTTTAGCAAAAATGGGCCACAACCGTTCGGTTTCCTCCACATCTTCATTTTTCTACGATAGAGCCGATAATTCCAGTATGGTGGACTTTTCTCAAAATGTCATTTCGCAATATCTCGGCTCAAATTCCAATACATTATTACCCAGAATCAAGACCATCGAGTTATACAGGAAAAATGCCAAAAAATCCAATGATCCCACCGTTTTGTTCCAATACGCTCAGTATATGCTTCAAACAGCATTATTATTGGAGGATGGCAACAATTCTGCTTCTCCAAACACCACTCTAAATGCTCAGCCTAATTCTTCAGATAATTCCCCTAGACGGGGTCAAACTCCTAAGAGCTCTCCTCAAAATAGACACAAAAAATCAAGATCCGCAAATTCAATTGAATTTCTTAGTACTGAGGGTATTGATAAAGTGGATGATCAAAAGTTGAAGCGTGCATTATTAAAGGAAGCTACTCTTTACCTTAAAAGGTTGTCTGATAAGGGTTACGTTGATGCACAATATTTATTGGCAGATGCTTATAGTTCTGGTGCTTTGGACAAGGTTGAAAATAGAGAAGCATTTACATTATTCCAAGCTGCCGCTAAACACGGACACGTCGAGTCTGCTTATAGAACTTCATATTGCTATGAAGAAGGTTTGGGGACTGGAAGAGATGCTAGGAAATCGGTCGAATATCTTAAAATGGCAGCTGCCAAAAACCACCCTGCAGCAATGTACAAATTGGGTATTTATTCATTTTATGGTAGAATGGGGATGCCTCAACTGACTTCCACTAAAAAATTAGGAATCAAATGGTTGGAAAGAGCATCCAATATTGCCACTGAACTTACTGCAGCAGCTCCATATGAACTTGGTAAACTTTACTTCAACGGATATCAAGATATTGTTATTCCCGATAAAAAGTATGCTTTAGAATTATATTCACAAGCAGCAGCTTTAGGGCACGTCCAAGCAGCAGGAATTTTGGGTAAATTCTATGAAGTAGGGGAGATTGTCACGCAAGATAGCAATTTGTCTATTCATTATTACACAGAGGCTGCTTTAGGCGGTGATCCTGAGTCTATGCTAGCCATGTGTGCCTGGTACCTTGTTGGCAGTGAGCCATATTTACCAAAGGATGAAAGCGAAGCCTTTGAATGGGCCAAGCGTGCAGCCATGTGTAATTTGCCCAAGGCTCAATTTGCATTGGCCAACTTTTATGAGAAGGGAATTGGCTGTATCCAAAATACAAGCGAGGCCCAAACATGGTATAAAAGAGCAGCCGAGAATGGTGATGAAAAATCATTGACTAGATTATCCGATCGTGATATGGCTTCCAAATTGGAAAAGAAATTGAGGAAGAAAAAGTCAAACAATGTGTTGGCGGCCGCCAATGCCAATGGGATCAACTCTATAGGAGATGGTAAGAATCCTGCCCAGGACAAGGATTGTGTGATTATGTAAGTGAAGCATTTACATTTTTATTATACGAATAGCCCGGTTAAAGCTTATATCCAAAGCCTGTAGACATTGATTTACGAAGACACGAAGTTGGCACTAAACCAGGTTCCGCAGCACGTGAGTAGGTATCTATTTCTACTAGTTAGAAACTTCAGACCATTTATTCTCACTTATTCTACACACTGAGATCGGACCGATTTAACGTCCTTATATACTTTTTCCCAGCGGGGTTTGGTAGTCGTAATTCCGCCTATTCCCGAGTGGTATGATTCTCAAGGAGCCTTACTGTTGTCTGATCAATGGTCCAGAGTTCTCCGCATCTGCTGGGGTCAACTGATGTTCATAGATCGTCCAGTGTTTTTGTGTAACCATTATCCATAAAGTTCCAACACGGCTTTGCAGCCACGCGCTTACGTAAGCGCTTACTGGCTGCGGTCAATCATGGACTAGTGACGGGAGAATCCAGAGAACTAGTATATAAGGAAGCCCATGGCTCCTATAAGGACAGTATAAAAGTAATGTGTGGCAGAAGACATTATTCGTGCCACGAATGCAATTCGTGTTGTTCGTCCAGACACTGTTCTAGAAGAGAAAGAAAGAGAGCCCTTCGTTTCACAATAGCAGGGTTGGTGATAGGTGCAGTGGCCAACCGAGTCCGGTCCAAACACGAGTCAGAGCAGTACTCTCAGCAGCACTCTCAACAGTATCCACAGTATCAAGTTAGTTCATCTCGGGGTGATCCACCATCATATCATGACCGCAGCTTAGATTCTAGCGATCGCTCGTCTCAACAACAAGGAGTCTACCAGTATCTGCAAGGGCCTGGTGGAGCTAGCAGGGAGAAATATGGGGCTGAGGAGTATTTTGGCCTGGTTTCGGGCAAGTACTCGGACGATCCTTACGAGCACGAACCCTACAATAGCGAGACAAATATCCCCAGTTACGCAGAGTCCGAGAAGATCTCCCGGAGCCAAGGTGGGTTCCGCCACGCCGACTACAAGTAGTAGAACATAGAGTCGCGTCGCCTGAATCTGGTAGGGACCGTTTAGATCCCCTTACTGTTACTGAAGCGTTCTTGAAGCGTTCCTGAAGCGTTCTTGAAGCGTTCCTGAAGCGTTCCTGAAGCGTGCCTGGAGTATTCCTGAGTTTCTAGCTCAAAGAATACAGATGATGAAAAAAGTGAAAAATTTCCCACTGAAAAATTTCCCGATCTGGCCTCGGCCCCACATTTGATGATCCCCACATAGTTCCTATAGTAACGATACCTGTAACGTGAACACTGTGACTCGTAGCCAGTACCATCACCCAATCCCCCAATTCCACCACCGTCACAATCACCACGTTTTCGCCACCGTCACAATGGCAATTCTCACCACCGTGAGCATCTCACCGCACCAACACTGCCTTTTTTGTCACCTAGAATCAAGTTGGAATGACGACTGGCCCCCACATACGTCCTGTGAAGTAGAATGATGTCCCAAATGTGGCACCAAACACATGACTTGGGGTGTGTATGAAAGCGTCAGCGAATTCCAGGGATGGACTGAAACGGTTGGTTGTTTTCTTTGCTAAATAGTAACCACGTATTCTTTTGCTGAATAGTAACACTGATACTAGCAATGTTCCCATGACGTCATATAGAACATCCTTGCGCGGGCTCGTACCTCATTTCAGGGCGTAGATTCTGAGCCGTTTTAAGCCACAACCTCGATGCATTGATCGATGCATACAGAACGTGATCTATCGAACACCTTATGCAAACCCCTCCTCTCACGTGTTATGTCTTGGCGCTAGTATAAATACCCTGGAGCTTGTCCCTCCCCCTCTCCTAACTTTTTGTTTATTCAATTATATATCTAAACATGTCAGCTAACGAATTCTATTCCTCAGGAGATCAAGGCAGTTACGAGCCTAAGCAATCCAACAACCACGGCCAACAGGGTCAAGGTGAAGACGGTGAAAAGGGATTATTATCCAGTGTTGCAGGTGCTGCCCTTGGTGGATATGGTGGCCACAAGGTTGGCGGTAAAAACCATGGTACCTTAGGAACCATTGTTGGAATGGTTGGTGGAGCCATTGGTGGCAACAAGCTTGAGCACGAATACGAAGAACATCACCACAGCGGCCAACATCATGGCAACCACCACGAAGGAGGTGGTTTCCTCAGCAACCTCACAGGCCACAAGGATGAAGAAAGAAGACACGAGTACGGTAACAGCAGTTACGGTAACGAAGGCAGACATGAAGGTAGACACAACTACGGTGGCCAAGGTGGCTACGACGGCGGTAGAGATAATTACGGCGGTAGAGAAGACTACGGCAGAGACAACTACGGTGGTGGCAGAGACAACTACGGTGGTGGCAGAGATAACTACGGTGGAGGTAGAGACAACTACGGCGGTGGTAGAGATAACTATGGTGGTGGCAGAGATAACTACAGTGGTGGCAGAGATAACTACGGTGGTAGAGATAACTACGGTGGCAGAGAAGACTACAACCAAGGTGGAAGATGGTAATGACATAATGGATCAATGAAAAATACGTCTTGAAATTACATTGTAGACGGTGATGTAGCCTCATTTTCGGATCACTGGGACTACATCCACCTGAAAATCCAGCAGAGCTCTTTATTCTATAATGAACTATATGATCAATTGGCTCCTATCGACCCCTCACAAACGCTAGTCAACCTTATCGGATGCGAGAGGGTCTATGTTTTCATCCAAACCATACTTGCGTAAGGGATCAGTCAACATCTTCCCTGGAGCAGCGGACAGATCGGTGGTGGTGATTTTTGTGCTTGCTCTCTTATTGAGCAAGGGAATATATGTAGTTTGAAAATCATCACTTTGATCTAATTTGGTAGATAACATTCGGTTGCTAAAATTATTCTTCCTAAGCTGGGCGACTTTGTCTTTTGAATTAAGACTAGTGGGTGGCTCCAAACTAGGATCGAAAGTTAAGTCCAATTCGTCTCCTAGAATGTTTTTCTGCATCCCCAATGGGGAATCGTCATCGAGATCGCTTTTAAGCAATGTATTATACTGTAATGAGTCATCCATGCTGACATCGCTTTCCATCATCGTTGAATCACTTTTGGGCACATCCCAACGGACTTTCTTAATGGCAGGTTTTTTAGGTGAGAATTTTGATGGCACCAGTTTTTTACTAATAACCTTTTTCAAATTACGAGGTGGTGATTGCTTCAATGGAGACTTAGGGCCCCTTTTGGAGTCACGAGACGACTTCCGCTGGTTCTTTCCTTTCGGACTTTTACTGGGACTATCTTCTTCCAGATCCTCCATATTATCTTGAGAAATTTTGTCTTGTAATCTTATTTTCTCTTGCATGAATGACGAGGTGCTTTGTTCCATAGCAATATCAAAATCTCCGTTTACCAACAGTTCCAAATATGCTATGACATTGGAAATCACCAAATCCAAGTGGTTTTTAAATTCTGGAGAATTATCCTCAAACGTTGTGGATAAAGACAATAGGTTAATGAACTCAGTGGTTAGAAAATTAAAATCACGCAATTGGTACACCAAATGGTCAAATAAAATCGATGAATTGAATAAAATATCCCTTTCCAATGATTCTTTTAATGATACAATAATGTTTTCGTAAAATACAGTATGGTGATTTTGCCAACCTTCTATCTCTTTGAGTCTTCTCAAGATTTGGGTGGCTGATTCGGAAAGGACATAGTCAAGTTCACTGGGTTTGGAGTACTGAGCTTCTAGTTCACCGATTTGAGTATCTATCTTATGGACAAGTTGTTCACAGAGGCCCATCATTGAGTTGATCAGTATTAAATTATCATATTGAGATAATATCTTGGAGAACCCCAGTAAAAGGTGGTCGATATCGATTCTTTGAAGGAGTAGAATTTTTCGTTTAGCTAGAATGAAGTACTTTTTCCATTTTTCTTGTGTTTGTTTAGATAATGATAATTTGAGACTATTGACATTATCAATGACTGCTTGTGTACATTGCTGCAGGATCTGTAGTTGGTGATTTATTGTTTTTTGAATGATTGTAGATTCTCGAGCCCTTAATTCCTCGATTTCTTGTTTTTGTTCGGTAATCATTTTAAGATATGATCCCACATGTCTATCCAAATTATGCTGGTTTCTAATGAGTTTAGTTTTAATTTCTTTGGCCCTGTTGGCGTATTTTAGGGTGTTTAAGGTTTCATCATAGTGATGTGAAGAAGGCGAAACACATACAATCATCACGGTTTTGCAATTGCCTCCTAATGAAAATTTAAGTAGTCGAGTGAGCTTGGAGTCTCGATAAGGTACATGATTCCTACGTCCAGGGTCACAAAGAGCATTGATACAGTTTCCCAATGCTAATAGCGATTTGTTGATATTGGCACCTTCATTCAATCTGATTCCTCTATTTTTTGTGGCTGCAGCCCGTTCACTTCCGGCCAAATCAATGATTGAAAGGGTTGCAAAAGTATGTTGTTCTTGGATATCAGCGGTGCGGTTTTTTTGTACTACATTAATCTGTAATACTGCGTGAGATCTTGATGAAGTAGAATTGGCTTCGGTGGGGTTTGTGGTTCGGTTTTGATTGCCCATTAATATTAAATCCATAACTTGTTCGACCGATTCCGGTTTATGAGACAGAAGATTGGCTACGGAGATTTTCTGGGCCGAGTCCTCGCGTAAAACCAACTTTTTATGAGATGTTTCTGGGTTCAATAAGTCACGGATGGTCTCGTTATAAATCTCTAGAAACGATAAACTCACATCAATGGCTTTGGTATCGGATAATTTGTCAATCTTCAGATATAATTCCTTCATGGTTAAAAAGATCACTCCAGGATTCTCTGGATTCCCCAGAATGGTATGGGTTTTACCACAACCAGTGGCTCCATAAGCAAATACGGTAGCATTGAAACCATCCAATACACTATCGAGCAAAGGACGGGTTGTTCCATAGTAGACGTCATCCTGCGTAGCCAGTACGTCGAAGAGCCTATCAAAAACAAACCGGTGTTCTCGAATCCGAGCAGTATGATTATTAGGAAACGCTTCTCGTTGCATTTTGGTTAATGGATTGGTCTCGGGAGGGTCAAATATCAACATCCGTTCATCCACCACATTGATGATTTTGCGAATTCCTCGAGGTGTGACGCGGGGTTTCTTGGATGGAGTATCAAATGTACTAAATGATCCATCCCCAAGGAAGAATTGATCGTTATCGTTCTTGATGAGGTTGGTTTCTTCGGTAACGGTGAACGGCCGGACCCGGACCGCCACCATGATGGAGGACTCACGTGACTCCGGCACCTCAGTTCCATTGGCCACACCTCCGGACCTGGAACTCATGCTTTGGATGGAATGGGCTTTGTTGGGGGGCCTTCCATTCATGTTGTGTTTGGCTTGTGTACATTGATTCTTGATCTGGACCGGGTCACGTGCGCGACGCGTCGATGAGGGTGTTTTATAATTGACGATGTGAAACATGTGATCACCAATGTGAAACATGTGGTGGTATAGATAGTTTGTGATTTGTCACGACACCAAATGACACCGAATTCAGGACATTTGAATTGAATTGAAATCGATGCTTTTTTTTTTTTAATACAAAATGTCATTATTTATCAGGATTTACACTTCCATAGTCAAGGGCCATACTATATGATGCCATTAATATATTAATACGCTATCACTAGAGCATACCAGTAGTATTCAAAATAAATGGTTCAAAAAGAACGAATTGGTTATTTTCAATGTGATCTTTATTTGCAATTTTCTTTGTCCTTGTCTACTAAATAAAGTCACAAGCTTACAGTATAAATTGTACAAGTATTACACACCCAGAACACACACATACACTAATAAGTAGAATACCCAAAACTAAGACCATACAAATTAATCCATTCGAAGGTATCAAAGAACGCATATTGGAATTTGGAAATTCTACGATTTTAAGCTATCAAATATGGACTTTTATTAGGCTTCGTATTGATCCGACGTTTACTATACACCTTTTAAGAATTAAGGCACTGAATGCCCCCCCCCAGCTTGCTTGTTTTGCTGGTGCTTGTTTGTGATTTGGTTGATCAAGACAATAATCATATATCGCAGCCTTTACAAGATATTAGCTCACACACATACTGGACTTGCCTGTGAATATTTTTTTTTTTTTTTTGTTAGCTTGTGGAATTATATTACATCTAGTTTTGGTTCTTTTCAGACTCCTCAATATCTTCTGTAGAAGAAGAATCATCGGAAGTCTCCTCGGCGGCAGGAGGATTTTTAATATCAATACTGGCATCTAAGACTTTTTCGATGGCTCCATCCTCTTCAGTTTCCTCATCAGTATCATCATCATCAGATCTGACATCTTCCGCACCAGTTCCACTAATAACCTTGTAGGCTACCTTTAAAATTAAATACAACCAAACAATGGTGATGATTTGTAAACCCCCCAATAATCCCAAGAAAATATCAATGACTTTTGGAGTCCAGCACCTTTCCTTGACAATTCCAGGAACACACTCACCATCACGCATCAAATCAGCCGCATAATACCAGGCATGATAAAACAAGAAATTGTAGCAACCGTGTCTTAAAGTAATCCATGAGGTCAAAAAGAATAAGAACATGATATCACATAAGGTAGAAAAGCCAGCGTATTTGATCATTTTGGCTCCTGACAAGAAAATATCACCATTATCCATAATCATCAAAATTAAATGGCCAATTCTGGTGAAATGATAATAGTAGGAACCCACCAAAAGCAAACATGTGATGATGTGATGACTGAACATTTGGTAATGGTCTTTTCTATGAGCTTCGATATTCAACACAAACATTTGATGAATCCAAAAACCAATTTGGGCAAGGTAATAAGTTTTAAACAATGGATCATGAAGATTATGGGGCCATTGTAAGTAAAGATTATCAAGATTATTATAATATGGAGCCCCAATATAGAAGTATACTCCCGAGAAGAAGGATGTAGTACAGAATGCAAAGGTCCAACTTTGTTCAGCAAACCTGATCTTAGCCTTCCGAGAATGTATATGTAACATGGTGGCAGCCAAGGGACCGAAACACCATTGCATAAGCAAGGAACGGACAAACGTCAATGAAATCAACCAAAATATCGATATATATGCGTCGTCAATACCAATCCCATATAATGAAGGCTCGGTAGACTTTTGATACAGTAAACTGATGAATTTCTGAGCAAATGGACGGGTCAGCTCGACCATATTAAGCACATAAAGACTAGCAAGTAAAGTCCCACATATGGGAAGCTGGTTTCTCTCGATTTTCTCCAAAATCAGTGGGGGTGACGCCGGAGTCTCGGACCCGTGGACCTTTTCAGTACTCATGGTTTTAAAGGTGATGGATGGTATTTCACGGTGTCTTTTTATTATTCGAGAATAAAGCCTGGTGCTAAAGTGTAGTGGTGGTAGGTAGTATGGAGCGGCCCTAGTCGGCTGGTCCCTCTAAAATAACGATTGGTACTAGAAGTCACGTCTAAACCTGGAAAGGTGTTTTATTTTGCCAGATTTGGTTGAAAATCACACCTGTACTGTTGGAGAACCAAAAAAAATTTTGGACAGATGGCAGTCACGTGCGTGCGTGTATAGGGATTCTGGCCAAGTAAAGTTGTTGAATAGAATGTGGAATGGGAATGCGACTTGAGGGGACGTGGATCAGAGGTAAATCATGTAAATATATGGCCAAGTAGCTCGGATGGGTGAGGTGGGGTCGGGGGGCTTATAATTGGCCGAGTGCAGCCGAGACATCCACCGGTCACGTGGCTGCCCGTTGATCACTCTACCATATTATGACCCTAGTAATGATTGCTGTTTATGACAAATGTAGAGCCGATTTTTGGAAGGGGATCTGGGCATTTACTTTGTGTAAACGTCTCGGCTATAATAATGTTAGTCTGAAATGCAAATATCCGAGGGTTTATACCATTCCGTAGTGTGGATCGGCATTTCTTCCGAATTCGTGTGTCAACCCATATCAATACTTTTGAATTGCCAGGTAAAGAAAAAAAAAATAGACTTTAGGTGATTAGCCTGTTTCGATAACCGGTAGTAGGGTCGATCCTTTTGTCCTTAATTGTGGAGTTTCGTCGCGAAAGGTGGTCTGATTCTTGGATGATCCTCGATGCCCGAACATCGCCCTTCAAACCAACTGTAATATCACTACTACTGCCAACACGTGTGAAATGGGTGCAAATGTCTCACTATTCCCGTTTGGGAAAACAATTGTAGATTTGCCCAATTGAAAGTCAACGTCTCAACAATTGCATCCCTGATCTTGTTGATTTCTTGATGTCAATAATAGTAGACAGAGGCGTTCGATCCGAACTACCGCTTATTATGTACCAGGTTGTCCGGATCATCCGCAGTTTCGCGAATCAGATGAAAAATTTATCCAGTTTTAGTGGATCTTTTATGGCATGACTCTTCGTAAATCAGCTGGTGCCTTCATATAGAGCTGCTGGGCCGTTGGATTAGCAATAGTTTAGATTCTGCCAATATTTTTATTGGAGTCGTAGGGACACGTCCATGTTGAAATGGATGTTGTGTTTAAAGAAGTATCGTATTGCTCAGTGTGGATCAACTTAACTCTTGCATCTGCCAACCTAATTGTTCACAAGCTTGTAAGATATAGCCACATTACGTGGGATATTAGACTTGAAGAGCTCACCTTATCATAAATCGACCGTTTATTCCTTTACAGAGAATCACAGTTTGTCTTTGATTTCAATTTCTGTGACCTTTCTTGCCCAATTACCAGCACGTACGCCCCAGGTGGAATTGGACCAGATCTAGAACGACATATAGATTCTTGAAAAGGCCAGTCATATGAAATTCTCATTAAGTTCTGGTTCAGTCAAAAACAATAGTCTCAATAGTCTCAATAGTCTGAATAGTCTGAATAGTCTTACTTATTGAACAACATCATCTGTAAAGCTTTTTTCACGGTCCCCTCGTTGTATCTATTCCATAACACATAAATGTTGATCATGTCTTGCATTGCCTCCACGACCTCGTCCAAGTTGATATGCGAATGATCCAAAAAGTTCATGAATCGATTGATCTTGACGGTTTCCTCGTCGACCTTCATATCTTGGAAGTTTGTAGTCTCAAGCTCGTCCGGTTTGGACTCGTCGGCGGCCTGGGATTTGGGGTTCGCTAGTGACATAAGATCATCGATATGCATGGTGGATGTATCGGGTTTATCTACAGAGACTTCACCATTAACATCTGTCCTGCCGTTGATGGCCGAAAGCTGCTTCTTGAGAACGATCGTGATATATATGGCAGTGACGGCGATAATGTGTGGAGGCAAGAATAAATGAAGATCGGTGATGTAACTATCATTAATCAAAGACCAGGCGTTTTGAAGCTCATCGTCAGTAAGCACCAATCCGTAGGTTTGGTGGTTTTCGTTAAGAAAATCACGGATCTGGATCAACGATTTATACGGGTGGTGGAGGAACAAGTATGAGTCCATTTCTTCAATCAAATAAAACTCGAATTCGGCCAATTTGGTCACATCATGTGGGATATATTCAGGCCACAAGTTCCGTGCCTCCGACATTATCAACCGGATATGCTGAGGACACTCCTCGATCTTGCACGCCACGTATAGACAGGTGGTCACCAACAAGTACACGTTGATTTCTTTCAACAGCACTCGTGTGAGAAACCGAGTAAGGTATATTTCGGCGCTAGCTAGCGCCACTTGCCGGATATTGAGTCTTCGGCCAAGCTTGATAAGGACTTATGGTTAGTATGAGCGCTTTTGGTTTCGTTGCGTGCCACTTACGGTTATGGAGATAGATTCTCATGTTGAAGTCGTAGGTGACATTACAGTCTTTGATGAGGCCATTGTGGATCATTTTGCGCTCCAACAAAAGGAGCCTTCTTCGAGATTCCACAAGCGAGTGGCGAGTGAATTGCCACTTGTTTCTCTGCGATGAATTCCAGAAATCGGCTGACATATTGATGGCGATGGATGCTGTAGAAAGGATGTAGATAAGAGATGGAGATGGAAGATGATCAGCCGACTGCACATACTGCGTGCCCAATAGGGAAACACCATTTCCAGAGAATCCCGGGTACTGACCGACCAAAAGAGTACGGTGAGAGAGAGGGGCAAGAAAGCTGGTGAGGGGGAGGCGTGGATAAACGGCTGGCCCTGGTAGGTGACTTAGAATGACATTTGTCTGATGTCTGGGGCTCCAATTAGTGTATCTCGCAGTAGGATCGTAGTGTAAGGAGAAACTAAGGAAAGTATAGCGACGGATCTGGTTTGGAACGTGGTGATCGTTCTGAGTGGTAGGGGTGAATTGGATACTGCTAAGTGACGACCTGGTGGGATATGAATCACACCGGAGCCATTAGTCGGGCCATTCTCTGGGGCTGTATGGTTGTACTTTCTCCCTTGGGCTTCGGTTTTCGCAGCCATTATGGGTGCGAAACTATGTGACTATAGATATGGCTCCCATGGAGCTTGCTTCTGTCTGATGGTGGATGTGGCCGGTTTGATCCAAGGAAATGGACGTATCCAGCTTGTTATTGGGACAATCTCCATGCCTGCTATTGGGATTGCTACACTTTGATGGTAAATCTTTGTCTGATGATCGACGGCCTAATTTCACTGAGTTTAGGCTAACAAAATGAACAGTTATCCTGGTACTACTTCTGAGTTCGGATGTCGGATACATTCATGTATTGAGGAAGCTCCAACTGAGTTAGCAAAGCTTCAGTGATATTTTCAAAGTAATCTTCTGATGCTTTGGCACCCTTTGATCCCCTTGAGTTTATTGGACTCATTAACTTTAATAACTGATTATTGTCTCAGTTGAGCTCTAAATGAAAACGAATGGAAAAATACATGTAAAAACAGAGCTAAGTGCTAAATGAGTCTACTGAAAAGACGTGTTTTCTTCTTTTCTCTTTAATTAAATTGGTCCCCGGCCTTACATTTCTAGTTCTCAACCTCATCCTTCATTAGCTGTATCCATTACCTTTCAAGCTTAAATTTTGTAAGTCATACTAATATCTGAATAATAATAACTGATCTTATTGGGATACATGTCAAGATATCCATCATACTTACTTAATTTATTCCAAGTGCTCAAAAATCGTTTCACTGAGTTAGATAGTGCTTTTAAATTAATTGCCCTGAAATGATCTGAATCAAACTCTGCTAATAATCAAAAGAGTTGAAACAAAGATCTTTAGAAACAGAGGATTAACGCTTCCAATTGTGAGCAAGCTACAAGCAAAGTCACCAACAAGAGTTCACTCCTTCCAAATGTTGGCTCTATTCGATCGAGTCAAATCCAAGACTTTTTATAAATGCATCAAAAGAGTAAAGATCGACTTAATACTAAATCTTTACGTAGAAATGATTGAACTTGACCAGAATAGGTTTATAATATAACTAAAGGTCCAAGGTAATCCAAGGTCTCTGTAAATTAACTTCTTAACTTTTAAGGTTGGGACAATAAGTGACATATTTTAGAAAGGGGTCGAACCTTAATTGAATTGTATATGTATTTTTGATGTCGATTGTATCTACTTGGACCAGAGTCAGTGACTTGTATAAAATCTGTGACAAGGCTTCACTTAGTAGCTAAAACCAATCAAGGGATTCCAATAACCAAAATATCTAGAAACCTCAACCATTTTAGCTCCCCAGTGTGAACCACGACTGATCTCTGTAATTTGAAAACTGTATTAATTTACTTGCTTCAATTCTATATTGTAATCATCTAGAATACATACCTCACATTTAATTAAAGTTTGTAGTTAAACACGAATTGATAGTTCCAAACTAACCATTCCAATAAACGAGCGATCAGCCATTCTACTACAAAACCAATGATTGGTTCATTGGGGAGGTGTCAAATTAACAACATCCCTCACTGCAAGTTAAACGTAGACAACTCGACAAACTTGAGTCTTTTTTTTGATTGCAGAGGAAAGTTTCAAATATTCTTACATCTCTCCACACTCAATTATTTTCACTGGCTCAAACGGTTTGCCATCTTTATCGACTTGGACAGCCTCAATTGCATCAACTATGTCGAAACCTTCCACCACTTTGCCAAAGACCACATGACGACCGTCCAATTCAGGAATATCTCTAGAACAGATAAAAAACTGGCACCCATTGGTGTTAGGCCCTGAATTGGCCATTGATACGGAATATTTTTTATCTTCAGTTAGTAATAACTTCCAGTGGCTTCACTTGATACATACGGTTGTAGGTGAAATCTTCGTCTTCAAAAGTCGCTCGGTCGTATATAGTGGTCGAGCCAGATCCATTTCCATGGACAAAATCACCCCCTTGAACCATGAACCCTTTGATGATCCGGTGGAAGGTGGCATTTTTGTATCCGATAGGATGGCCATTCACACGGCGTTCGCCAGTGCAAAATTGGCGGAAGTTTTCGGTAGTTCTGATGTTAGTATGATATGCTGGTAAAGCTAATATTTGGTAAATTTAGTTGTACCAAAAGTGAAGACAACAGTAGTTGGATTCAGCTTATCGGAAGATATAATTATAGCTGAAAATGGATGCAAACGGAGACTACAAACTTTTAGGGGCCATTATTTCTCACCTTGGAATCATTATTGAGCTAATAGACCTTTTCTCTTCAGTAATCTGTTTCTTTAGTTTGGTTCTAGTGGCCATCAAAACAGGAAGAATTGCAGTTGATGTTGGAAAGAAACAAGGAGTTATTGTAGCTAGCTACACACAAATTGAGGAGTTGAGTCTGATCTTCTTGTCCCATCTACCTTGAACCCTCTTTAGCATGTACTTGCAAACGGAAGAAATTCAAAACTTGTACATATAGTGCTGGAGCTGAAGGTGCTACCACTTCAAGTAGTTGAGACCCTTTGGTGTCTGACACGATTGGGTACTGCTCTTGTTCCTTCCATGCCATCACTTTAGGAGAGGGTACTGGCTGGAAACAGCAAGGTATTCGACGCTGCTCGTGGATTGGTTTCTCTAGTTGGTTCTAGTTGGTTCTCTGGTTGGGTCCTCTATTCTCTGTGTTTGCTCTATCATATTCTTTAGCTTACTCCAGCTTACTCTAGCTTACTCTAGCCTAGCTTGCTTTGTCCATTTCGAGAACTCGCGTCCTATACATACCTTGGTAAACCCTCATACAACTGTATCTTAATTCGACCACTGGTAGCTGATGATGTTAGTTCTTCCAGTCCAATCACCGATTGTAGATACTTACTGCCCGTAGTAACCTGTTGTTAGTATATCGCCCTCCTCTGTCGTCGCCCCCCCTCCCCGTCCCCTCTGGCCACACTTACATCCATAAACACCACCGCCATCATCTAACGCAATGCTGACTAACTACTCTACTCTTACTTGTTCTCCCCACACTGAGATTGGTCTAGTGGTCCCATGATGGTGCGACCCCACCAATCAACTTTTTGGATGCCATCTTTTGATCTCTTTTGATCTCTTTTGCTTCCTTTTGCTACCAATTGCTTCCTTCCCCCACTTTTGATCCAAGTGCAACAATGTACCACACCTCCCACCCCGAGCCTGGTACTGCCATCGACAGAAGCGTGCCCGACTTCCCTGTGGCCCGGTTGTCTGACGAAGACAAATACTTCAATTCCCACAAGCCACCAGCATACCTTCCTCGTATAGAGGCGGAAGTCAAGGAGTTCATCGAGTTCCATCGCCAATCTTCCGGTAAGCCCATCGCCCTTGTGACTTCGGGCGGTACCACCGTGCCCTTGGAGAACAACACCGTCCGTTTCATCGACAACTTTAGCGCTGGGACCAGAGGCGCCACGTCGGCAGAAAAGTTCCTTGAAAACGGATATGCCGTGATCTTCTTCCATCGGGAGTTCTCGTTGCTTCCCTACTCCCGCCACTACAGTCACACAACCAGCTGCTTCTTGGACTACATGACGGAAACCAACAACAAGATCGAAATCAAGCCCGATTACGCCCGCAAGATGCTCGAGGTGTTGCGGAGATACAACGAGGCCAAGGAGTCCCGGTCGTTACTCTTGCTTCCCTTCACCACCGTCAACCAGTACCTCTACACTTTGAAGAGCATATCGGAATTGCTCCATGTGATGGAGTCCAAGGCTCTTTTCTACTTGGCTGCTGCCGTTAGTGACTTCTTCTTGCCCCAGTCCCGAACCCCCCAGCACAAGATCCAGTCCCAGGACAAGGGTGGCAAGCTCGAAGTCAATCTTGAGCAAGTGCCCAAGTTTTTGAACAGATTGGTTGACAACTGGGCTCCTTCGGCCATGATCATTTCCTTCAAGTTGGAAACCGATAATTCCATCTTGCTTAAGAAGGCAAAGACTGCCTTGGAACGGTACCAGCATCAATTGGTCATTGGAAATCTTTTGCAAACCAGAAAAAAAGAGGTGGTTTTTGTCAATGCTAACGGCGATGAGAATTGGATCCGCTTGACGGACGAGGACATCGCCAATAACGTGGAGATTGAAAGTATCATAATACCCGAGGTGGTCAAGATCCATAACGATTGGATCGCTGCCCACTCCCACTAGCATGGTTCCGATTATCGAATCTTTTTATTTGGCCTAATCTTCTATAGGTTATTTATTTACATGATTATCCGGACACTACAAGAATGCCACTCCTATTCCGTACTGTAATCCCTTTCTGACACTATCTCTGTCGTGGACGGTGATGGGTAATACAAAGTTCAATTCGAATCGGGCCATCGGATGATTAAACAACACTCCAAACCCATAACTCATCGAGTACTGACTCCGAAACTCCTGTAACAACCCAAACACCCCCGTGTGTTTCTGCAACGGCACAAGCTTACCGAAATTGACGAAATTATGGAGCTTAAAATTGGATTCTTCGCTAACACCAGGCAATTTCGACACCAACGAAACTCCTCCATTGAAAAATGCATCACCACCCACCGAAGCCCCGAAATCCTTCGGGCCCAAGCCGTTCATGGTGAATGATCTCACATCGTTTGGCCCACCAATGAAAAACCGGTCTAATATATAGCTGGGGCCCTTCTTGGGGAACAAAAGCCCCGATTTCTGGCTCATCACTATACTGGACTTAATTGCCCTGATAGGTATGGCAAATTGGGTGTCTAGAATCCCCTTGACGAATGGAGAGGTGGTGTTTTTGGTCAAGCCATTGTATTCGATACCAGCCCGAATAAATTGTCCAGAACTGGGCAAAATATGGTTATCTCTGGTATCATATTTGACGTTATAGCTGAGTGATGATTTGATACTGGTGCCTGCTTGATACAAAATGTCCGATGCCCTTGAACCGAGATTATGGAGAATTTTCCAACTGTTTTCCAACGTCACTTCATGGTTAATGGGCCCTTCATACTGCGTGTACACCCGATTGGTCAATCCTCGGGACGCCACCTGTGAGCCTATCCAGTCGTAGCTTCTGGAGTTCAAATATCCCACGTTTTCCACAATATAGTTGGCATTATTGAATAATGGTTGGTTATAATTGACCAAATATGAGCTCTGGGTCTTGGTTCCGGAGATGGCGTCGAAAGAAATGTTCTCGGCTCCTCCAAAGAGGTTTCGAACTTGGAATTCTATATACCCATCACCTTCTCCATTCCCTATATTGGTCCCAGTTTTGGCATAGAACTTCTTTATCGGCACCACATTAAACACCGGCACAAGATCCAAACTGGCCGAAGGCTTGGAAAAATATGGCCGGGGGATCTGATGCACTCCCACCATCAAATCCTGAACCACACCAAGCTTTGCAAATGATTTCGACACTTTTTCAATCTTTTCAAGAAACGTCTCCAACTTTATGGGTTTGTCTTCCAACAAGGGCTTGAATTGACTGTTCAAGAACGATGTCCGGAAACTCTGGCCATTGGTGATCTGGATATTCTTCACCTTTACCGGCTGTGTACGGTTCTCCTCAAAGAGCTCTTCAAGATACTGTCTACTCTTTTTCACCATGAGCTCTTGTTGCGATTGTTTGAGCTGTGCAAGCTCTTTTTCAAAATCGGTTTGGGCACTATTGGCATTATTGAGCGTGCTAGATAATCTATCGATCATATCATCTTCGTGGCCGAGCGACATCTTGCTGATAATCGAAGGTATTGATGATACAACCATTTCTTGATACTCGGTATAGTGTTGGATTTTGTGCAGGAAAAATGCTGCGACTACATGCAGGAAACTCACCTAGGGGCATTTATTACTTTAATGTTACATTTCACTATAATGGGTATCAAATTATCTAGTGAAGGGGGGGCGGTTGTAATGCTAGTAGCGCTACACCAGTTAAATATCATAGCGAACCAAGTTTCCTTTTATTATAGGTCCGCACTCACAACAAATGTGTTCGTATTGTCAGGATATATCAAAATGATAGTGTATGATTATCAGTGGATCACTTCACTTCACTTCACTTCACTTCACGTCACGTTATGCTTTCATGCTCATATAAGATCATTTAAATATCTGTGTCCCAATATGGGCAACAAGTATATGTTAAAGAAATCTTCAAAGGAATTTCTCGGAGCAACACTATTTTGCAGCCATTCCATCACTTATTAGCTAATCTGGAGGTGAGATGGCCACTTGAGGAATCGAGTGCATGTTCACGTTATTCTGGACTAGATAGTCATTATTGGAATGAGAAACCGAAACTCGGTCCGACCCGTTCTCACCATCCAATTTAACTGATGCAGCAGTGATAGGAAGACCCTTGCCACCATTTCTTTGTCTTTCCGCTTCTTCTTCTTCGATAAGCAATCTTATACAAGCTTTACCATTCTCAGTTTGGAAATGTCTCCTTAAAGCATCAGCTCTAGCAAATTTTCTTCCACAGCCATAAGGACTTCCGTCCTTCAAAAACCCTTTACATTGAAACTTCTTTTCACCGGTGTGTAGCTCTTCGTGCCTCTTCCTATCATGTTGTCTTGCAAATGCCTTACCGCACGCATTACAAATGAAAGGTCTTTCGTCGGTGTGAGTTCTTAAATGTGACTTCAAATTGTAAGGACGAGTGAATCTTTTGTCACATAAATGACAAGCGTAAACACTAGGGTGCTTTTGGGTACGCTTTGCTGGTTGAGAGGGTGACGCTAGTTCCAACATTTTTTCACGAGAAGAGATGGCGTTGCCCTTTTCATCATCGTCATAGTCCTCAAAATCTTCTTCGTCTTCTTCTTCTTCTTCTTCACCAGATCCATCTTCTTTAGAAGCAGATCGCGATCTAGAAGATTGTCTCGAAATAGACTTTGTAGAATGGGACTTTTTACGACCTCTTCTGATTGATTGGAATTCTTCTGGTTTCAAAAGGTCATTATTATTGACATCGAAAGAACCAGAACTTTGCGATCCGTTTCCATAAACCAAATGGGAGTTCGGAATTAAACTGTTCATACCATTATATTTTTGCGCCTGCGCTCCTGGTCCCAGGGCCAACTGATTCCCACTATTTTGTCGGGAAAGTTCTCTTGGAGAGTTGTGAATAGATGAATTTGCCGAAGAATTGCTGAATAAAGAGGGGGTTTTGGCAGCAATTTCTTGAGGTGCTTGATGGATGGAAATAACTGGTTGTTGGGGCTGGAATTGATTATTGTAGTTGATCAAATTATTTTCTGTGAGCTTGTTTTCATGCTGGGGCGAGGGAGTTTGCTCCAAAGGTATTCCATTTGAGAGCACCATACTTGGAACGTTGAACTCCAAGGACATGGGTTGGTTATTGACGGAATAGTTGAATTGTGGGGCTTGTTGGGGCTGAGAGGAACTATGAGGATCCAATGCTACCAAATTTGTGTTTGAAATGGAGCCCCCAAGGGCTATCTCAGTCTCAAAGGTATTTTGGCCCGGTTGTAAATACTGAACTTCGGCGTAGTTGCCTTCGAAATCGGAAGGATTGTGCTGTGAAGGAGGATGGCCGGAATTACTTATATGCGAAGCAGCATCCAAAAATGGGCTTGCTGGGTTGGAGGATGCATCAGAATAAAGGGAATGCGAGGAAAACGCACTGGGGGAGCGAGGGTCCAAGAGGTTGTTGGTGCTGGTGGAGGAGTTGATGGTGTTATTATTGGTGTAATTGCTGAAATTGGTGGGGGACAACAAGTCAGTGGACGGGCTCGGAGTGGTGTTGGTATTGACTGCAAGATTGTGGGTATTTACCGATAACCCAGAGGGTTCCGTCAAGTTGATGTTCGCACTGGGGTGTAATTGGTACGATTGCGCCGGGTCAAATTGCGCCGGCACCTGGTAATTGGACTCCATTTTGACAAACGATGGATTGAGTTGAGAATCCAACATCTGTGATGAATTCGGTCTTGCTGAAGGCGGCGATAGACTGAGAATATCAAAGAGGTCCTCCTCCTCTGTTTTGATGTCGTTAAACGACATGGCAAATGGCGGCACAGATAGAAATAGACGAAAACTACCAACCAATGATTCCGTAGCGGGTGTTCAAAAGGATAACGGGATGGGGGG
>JAKTXG010000120.1:0-35928 GCA_030561385.1 Suhomyces bribrorum | reverse complement strand
CGATTGGGGGGTGGCTTGAAATGGGTGCAATATGTCATTTGTGCAGCTGCAACTTTAAAGTCCAAATAGGAAAATGACACATGCGAGAACATGCCAGCCTTGGTGGCTGTTATGGATGCAAAATATCGTTGGTTTGGTAGGGGCGGGAGACGGGGACATATGGCGACAGATCAACTGCTAGGATCATCACGTGGGTCGGGTCCATTCTGAGTCCATTTTGTGGGCTACAGCCTGCTTTCGGCTTTGTATTAATATATACAGTATGGGGTATGTACAAAGACGGCAGGTGGTGGACTAAGAGTCCTATTTGTGGTGGTGTCTGAGAAATCATTTTGTAGCAGGTGGAATGGTTCTGTTTCGGAGCTTTTGTTCTGCTTGTGTATAGATATAACAACTGGGATCCACTGTAGTTTGGTCATCACCATGCCGAAAAATCCCCAAATTAGAATCAAAGTGTTCAAGCCCGTTACATCCTCAGAGCCCAAAGCTTCTGGTCCTGAGGAAAATCAGCAAGTTTCAAGCAAAAATCTCAACAAGTCTGCCACGAGAGCCAAGACTGGCCCCGCTCCAGTGAAAGCTGCTAAATCAAGGCTGCCAAACGGTTCCAGACCTAGAATGCCCAAAAAAAGGGCATCCCAGTCGACTCCAAGTCTCAGTCTCATGGACGAGTACCGTCAATCATTGAAACAGCAGTTCGGACAAGAGAACATAGATGCCATAATCGAAGATGCCGAATTCAGGTACCAACAAAAAAGAGGCAAAAGAAAATTGTTTTCGTTTCTTTGAATAATTACAACACATCCTTCAAATTGATTTGGCCCGAGCCTCTGGCCAAAGGTTTAGGCTGGTTATCACTTTTTTTCCACCCAATCATAAATATGACATTAAAAGTGGCGGGCAAGGTGACAGCCCCTTTCTCGTCAACTTCTCCATGTAAACTCTTGTAAATCTCGTTGGCGGCCACCAAAACGTCCCTTGGAAGGTACCCTGGTCTAGATAACACTGCATTTTGCT
The DNA here is from genome assembly GCA_030561385.1 of Suhomyces bribrorum. Classification (NCBI taxonomy): domain Eukaryota; kingdom Fungi; phylum Ascomycota; class Pichiomycetes; order Serinales; family Debaryomycetaceae; genus Suhomyces; species Suhomyces bribrorum. The sequence goes on along the minus strand of JAKTXG010000120.1, from coordinate 34,914 downwards.
CTCCCATAGCTTGCAAGTCCTCACACAACGACACAATATCGGGAAACCCGCCAACCACGATGTCTTCGGCATCGATGGTAAGCATGCTGAAGCCGGCTCTATTCAACAAAGAGCCCACGTCATTCAAATGCACCAAGGGCGATACTCGAGGAGACATTCCTCCCATTCTCTCCAATTCGGCCAACTGAAGAGATGTTCTTAATTCATACAAGGTATCACCACCAAATAAAGTGCCCATAAATAATCCATCGGGCTTGAGGACCCGATTAATATTGGCCAAGGCCGCTGGAAGATCGTTGATCCAATGCATCGACAAGTTGGACACCACAGCATCAAATTGGTTGGGTTCCTGTAAGCTGGGATGGTCAAAGGTCTCTTCATCAACCACGGTTCGAATGACTTTGCCTGGGAAATTACTAACAAAGCCCTGGTCTTGGTCCCGGTGAAGCATGGCACTAGAAGAGTCCACCATGGTCAACTCGGCGATTTTGTTGCGGATCAACCCTTTATCATTGTTGAGTTGCTTGATCATCTCAGTATCAGCATAATCACTGCCTGGAGGGATTGGGGTGTCGATACACAAGTTCTTGAGCAAATTCCCAGAATGACACCCGAAATCAAGAACCCGAGTGATGTCACGGGTGATAAACGCCAACCGTTCGATGGTTTTGGTGGCGACCTCATCTCTCAAATAATCTTTCTTTCGGGAAAGCTCAGGATTGACCTTGGGAGTTCTTGACCTGTGGCCAAGCTTGGCACCTCGGTCGAAAACGTTGAACTGCTGCTTGGCGATACTTTCTGCCAGAGTCGCAAGGCTCCGTCTGGTTACCTGCACCGTTGCCATGATCGGCTTCGTCAGCATCGTCACCATCATCATGTACTTTGATGCTAACCAATATATATATATATATATATAGATAATTTTCGCGAACCGTTCAATACCTCATCTGATGATACCATCAGCTATAGGGCGATTGTCATTAGGGCGATTACTTCGGGCAGGGCCTGGGGCCCGCCATATTAGGCACAGGCTGTCTTCACCATCTGCCACCGCTGCACAACCCACCGCCACGGCTGCTTCCAGCGACACCTTCCGCAAGCTCAACATCGCTGTTCCTATCACTACTAGGGACCAGTTTATCAGCCAGTACGGCACGATTGAAATACGACATCGGCTGTTGGAGCAATTGGCCCCGGGCGGCGTGGCCCCATTGTGGGAGTTCTACTCCAACATCAAAAAGTACCACTTGCCCATCGCCACCAAAACCTACGTGATGTTGATGGGGCTAGTTGCCTCCATCCCGTCCTCCCAAGCACCTCGGATGGCCCTCTCGGTATACTACGACGCCATCAACCACTATAAGCACAGCCGGCGTTTGGTGGTACCCCTCAAGCTGCTGGAAAAGGCTTCGATGGCAAGACTGTTGCTTCATTCGTTCGATCATTCCACCGACTACACTCACACTTTATTACTCAACATGGTGTGGGAATCCTATATCAGCCAGATCCCTGGAATGGACCCGTTTTACCAACGGGCTTACATGAGTATCTTGCTAGGATCTCTGCAATTGGAACGGGCCTCGCAATATTTCCATTCTTTGGCTGATATTGGCCAGTTACCGATCCAGGAGTATATCAATCAATTGGCCCGTGTCAACGATTGCTCCGCCATAACCCTGGCCATCGACACGGTGGTTCTCCATAATCATGATCTTGCTCCTAATGTATGGCTTGGTGCCCTTGATGTGGGCCTTCAACAAAATCACTATCCTTTGGTCAAGACTATCTATGACCATTTCATCATGAGAGGATTTGCCAACTCTTCTATTTCGACCGAGCAGGCGATTCTCCAAAACTTCCAGGCTAATAATCCCGTATTCAGCACGTTGAACGATGCCATCATCTCTCAAATCCTTCATACTCTTTCCACTAATGGAGATGTCAACCTGACACTAGCTTTAATCGAATCGCATTTCCTTCATAAATCTGCTAAAGGTGAAACTGGTCTTACCAAGGACTTGTGTATAAAAATCATTGAAGCTTATTGTTACCATGATCACTTGGAACAGGACTGGCCCGACTTTTCAAAGACCCTGAAGGACCAAAGTGTCAAAAAAGTTTTAGATGTATTAAACGGTTTTATCAGAAAATTTCAGCTTGATAAGAAAAGCCTTCCCCAACACCAAGATCATTTGAGCTATAAAGACATCACTTCGGCAATGTCGGTGAAACTCTGGAGTTACTATGCCCACGATGAAAATATTCAAAATGAATTGACCAAACGGGCCATCATATCAGAATCCATTGTCGATTCGGAGGAAAACCAATGGGGAACAGTTGTTCGGCCTCGTAAATTATCCAATACAAACATCCATTCGTCGCTGTTTGGTAATGTGCTAGCCAACATGTCAATTTTACGGGACTTTGTCAATGATCATATCGATTATTTGATCTCAGAATCTTGTGAAAAGTCTACCATCACTTTATTTATCAATTGTCTTTTGAACCATATTAATTTACACCAGAACTTTTCAGCCACTGCCCAGGTCTTGACACAATTACATAACAAGAACCCCCAATTCATTACTGATTGGTTGGACGACGAACTGTGGGAAATAATTCTCAACACATTATCTCTAACATCTGCGGGAAAGTTAAGCTCCAGGTCAATATTTCAGTATTTCAAACACAATAACCGCAACATATCGCCTGAATTCTATAGATGTTTACTATCAGCGAATTTGAGAGGTTATATACATAATGGGCTACAGGTATTGATGTACCATTACCTTCAAGACCACCGAGGAATAGTTCATCAGGAAATTCAACAGCTTCTTCTGGAAGTGCCAAAAAGCGATGTCAATGAAGATGAGGGAACAACAGCGTTACTCAAATTTTGCAGCCAAAGTCCTGTCACTATCAGCACCGAATTGCAACAATTTTGGGAAACACATCAACTCTCCACCAGCTTTAGTTCGCAAGAAGCTACAGGAAATTACGGTAAAAAATATTATATTGATTTCGATATCAGGGATTCAGGGTATATAAACACAATCCTAGGGTTATAGATGGATTATAATGTACATAGCAAAACAGAATTGGACCAGCAATTCAACAACCCACTTGAACGAGGGCTGTTGCAGTTGATATGTAAGCGAAAACGGAAAGTTGAAAATGATAAATGCGAGTTGATAATAGATAGAAAAGTAGGGGACGCCTGTCAAAAGGAGAAATATATATCGATGGTTTTTTGGTATTAGTGAATTTTTTTTTTTTTTTTTCACTCAACCTTCCACGGCAGCTTGAATATCATCGGCATTGATGGTTGTCTTTGTAGCTTTCAGTTTGACCAAGCTGTTACCCCAGGTGCTCTTTATTCCCTCAAGAATACTTCTATCGGAATCATTTTCATCCAAGAAATCAGGATACTTTTTCTTGCCCAAAACTGAATCATTGGCAAAGGTATTGGAGAAGGAAGAAGAAAAAGAGGATCCCAACATTGTAGAGTCCACGGCCATTCTCATGATATTATCGGCATGGCACGCCAAAGGGTCGTGGTCCGAATCTTCCACCTCTAGCTCCTTGGAGGGCTCTTCCTTCATTTTGGATATCAAAAGGCTATTTTTCTTGAGTAGTCTGTTATTGGATCTTTTATGGTTAAGTTGTGCGCCCTTCAATATGGAGACAGGGGTGGACTGTAACACATTGGTTGGTTTTTTGGATGACCCCGAAGGCGAGAAATAAATGGTTTTATTAGGAATAGGAGTATTGTAGATGGAAGAAGTCTCGGTTACAATGTAGCTGTTTTCGGTGACATCGGCGAATTCGGCGTCATCTTCGCTGTTTCTCGAGCGCTTGAGGCCACGAATAGTCTTGGGCGTTCCGTGTTCCGGCTTGGTGATGCCTCCCGTAGAATTGTGAGTCTTGGGCTTGGACTTGGTAGTGTTGGTAATGGCTGCAAAAGGAAGAAGCAACTCGTAGCCATCAATAATGGCACGGTTTTCATCAAGCAATTGCTGGAGCGGCTGGACAGCGTCGTTGCCGCCACGAAACACTTTCGTTATTGGTTCTTGGACCACCTTGGCCGGTCTGGCAACAGGATCATCTTGGACCTTCAAGTTCTTGGTTAGCAAGACGTCACGAGGAAGACACGTGCTATTTTGGTCCTCCGAAGGTTTGGGGTAGGAATAATCGAGCAACACCGAAGGGTGGACGTTGTGGCTCATCGTGGATGAAGAAGAAGACCAGTAGAGGGAAGATGGAGGGTTTTATAGGTGATTAGCATTCCGAAAGCGGTTAACTAAGTGTTTATTTATGTGTCCCGAATAGGCAGGAGCGGAAGTAGACGCTATGAGAGTGGAGCGACATTTTGACAAATGTCGCGAATGTCGCGGACCCTGAGGGGTACAAAAATGAGGTGACCGAGACATTTATCGCGATGACGGTAAATGTCGTGGGCCAATATCCACACCCTGATTGGCTGTAGAGGCTAGATTCAAAGACACATAAACGTGGATGCATTACTAGTATACAAGAAGTGCTAATGATATATATATATATAAGTAGGCACGGGTGGCTGGACGCGTGCGGCGGTACCCAGCTCGGGTCCCATTGTGTTGGCTGTGTAGTCAAAATGAATCAAGTCAAAATGAATCAAATAAATCCAATGCGACCCTCCGGCCACCGTGGGTAGGTAGAAATGAAATATGCGTAGACAGTGTGGATAAACAAGGATGTTTTCCGGCAGGTATGAACGAGCCGGCTATGGAGCAGGCCATTAGAGCCCGATCAGGTTGGTCGGCTATTGGTGATTTTGTCCAATCTGGCCCTGCTCATGTTTATGTTGATGATTACCTAGTCCATTGACTAAGTACTAAGTAGACTGTCTATATGATTTAAGTTGATGAATGCGTGACGAGGAGCAGCTGACACAGGAAATTCAGTTTTCTGGCTCCTTTTCGCTCGCCCGCTGCTGTCTGATCATCCTCTCCTCAATAACAGAGTCATTGCTGTGGACTCCATCAACTGGACATGGTATGATGGAGTTGGCTCCCACCAAAGCGAAGCAGATTGCAAACGTCGAGCTGAACAACGAGTTGGTGAGCCTATTTCTTTGTGTGGCTCTGATACTTGCAAACATCGTGGTGACTAAGGGAAAGGTGATGAATATATGAAAGCGGCTTTTGAACTGGGTTGGTTAGAGATATGAATTTTTCAAAATGTGATTTTTTTGTATCCAAACACCGCGCACGTGACTGCTCTTCGACACATCCAATCAATAGTCAGGAGTTACTACAACCGAAGATCGAGAGGGTAGAGACCTAGGAGGGGGATAATTCTTGTGATGGCTCCTGGGTGGTGTTTGGAAGGTAGGAATTTTTTTTTTTTTTATAATTTTTTGGGGTCTACCAAAATTGTTGTAGTCATACCAGCCAATTATCAAAGAAGTTACTACAAGGATATCTAGACCCCAAGGACCAGGTGCTGGGGCTGCTAGAACCGAATAATACTTGGAAAGGTACTCCTACTTATGTAGAAAAATTCACTATACTTTTTGAGGTTTCCAAAATTGTTATGTTGGTTTGACCTCATATCCTATATGAAACTACGAGACTTCTCAAATATCAGAACAAATGATTATTTTTGTATTTGACATCAGAACAGCCCAACATGATCGCCAGCCTAAAAGTACACTTTGAATTCTTGTGTTTTCGAATAATATAATTTCCTTGTCACCATAGGTAAGAAATTACGTAAGATGGTGCCAAGTGGTATTCACAAATTGGGTGAAATATTTTGTACTTGTCTACATTTGCTCCAAAATGTATCTATTATTCTATATTTACAAGATCTCCGATTATTGATTATGGGAGCATTATCATGTGTGTGGCCGTCTCGATTAAACCTGGTGATCCAACAGATTTACCATACAACTTCTCGGACAACCACAGAGTAGCTTCAGGCACAAACCTTGCGGCACACAAACCTTGCGGCGCACAATAGTGAGGTCAACTAAATGACATTCAACCTAGTTGACTGTTTTGGTGGATCCATGCCCGGATGTACTTATTCGTAGGTAGGGGCTGCTTGGTCCTTCGTGATGATTTCAAAGCCAGGCTTGTACTTTCTGTCGGCTGCTAGTTGCTGTGGGGTCTTAGGCTCGTCAACAAGCTCCACCTTCACTAATTCCTTGACAGCAGCGATTCTGTGGGCAGTCGATGGTGAGATCGCTTGGTACACAATGTGGAATCTTTTCTTCAAGCCCAACGCCGCCATATTCTTGCGGGTAATAGGAGGCATTCCTATGGTCGACCTTATCTGGGTGATCTTGTAGAACCCTTGTTTGACGGACATGATGCAGTTGTAGTAGTAGATTAGTTGATGGAAGATGAAAAAACCATTGAAAAACTGTCTATATGCAGGATGTCGACCCCATAATCGGTGGGTCTTCCCAAACTACAGAAAACCCAGTTGCCTGTATCCATTGAGAGGAAACGGTGTCTTATTGAGGCTTATAGTGGGCTATACGTCGTACTGTCAAATTCTTGAACATTGCTGTTGAAGTATTTTTGCAACGCTCCTCTCTGTATGACGCGACAACAACTTGTCAAATATCGCGACACAACTGACGGTTGCGACATACCTTGTTACTGTTTATCAAACAGGCATTGCTTCCGGGGTGGTTTTAGATCAAGATGGATGATCCCGAGGACCGTAACGTGGTCAAGAATGAAACCCGATTGCACAACCAGCTCCGCGACAATATCCAAGATTTCGATGCCCTTCTCCGATCCAATGCCTCCAACCGTGATAAGTACGAACACTGTAAACTGCTATGTGGAAAGATTATCGTCACTATCAATGAGTTTGAACCTTTGCCCAAGCTCCTTGACTCGGAACTACACTCGTATATCCATACGCTCACCAGCTTGTTCTTGTTTCTTGTGGGAAATAGTACCAATGAATCTCAATCGTTTGATTATTCAGGTACCTTTACCTCCAAGATTGGGGAGTTGATCTACAACTTTTCCAAGATAAGAGGGTTTAAGAATATCACTAATCACTTTTCATCCGATGTATACTTGATCCCACGACTCATACTGTTGACGGAATCATTGGTCGGTGACAATGAGTTGTTTGTATGTTTGATCTGGTTATCAAACCTCGTAATAGTGCCCTTTAAATTGGACCTTATAGATCCTGCCATCACTGAAAAATTACTTGTGATAGGGACTGAAAACCTTGCCAAGCATTCAAATGCCTCGAAAAATCAGTTGGTATCTCTGATATTACTATCAAGATTATTGACCAGACCTGACACTGGAAAATATCTAGATCAATATTTTACCACGTATGTCGAGCCAGAATGGGAAACTTTAGACAGAGTCAACGGCTCTGTAAAGCTCGGCCATCTCATCACCATTAATAAAATCTTGAAAAGAGGTCAAGCGGAATCGTACTTGGATCTAATCTATTCGCTAATATCCGTGGATTTAATGAACTTAAAAATCCAAGATAACTCTCAAAAACATTTGAATAATCTCAATGTGCTCTACATGATTAAAATATTGACCAAGTTGTCGTCAACTCATGTCAAAAGTGCAAACTTCAAACTCACCGGCACCATTGTCAATCATTTATTAAATGATATCATGCATGTAATGCCTAGTTTTGATACTAGCTTAAGATACGCAATGGCCAAGTCAATGGCCCAGCTAACGAAGGCTCTCTCTACAAGGGCAATAAACTACCAGGAGCAATTAATTCGATACTTGATCGATCAATTAGACGTGGATATAACCGATCAATTCTCTTCCAATATTGATATAAATTATGATGAGATTTTTGTTCCTAAATATCACACCATCCTACTTTACTTGGGATTCACCGCTTTGAATAAATCATTTCCTATTCATCTTATTCCGAACGTGTTGAGTCTCGTTCACAATACCCTTTTCATGGAACAGAGAAGATTGGCTACTACCACGGGATCTCAGGTTCGTGATGCTTCTTGCTTTGTACTTTGGGCATTTACTAGGATAATAAATCAGTCCAGCTTCGATTCCCTAGCTTCGAATCAGTTGATGATGGAAACAATACTTTTTGATTTAATATTGGTGGTGATAATGGACTCAGAATTAATAATCAGAAGGGGGGCAACCGCAGTAATACAAGAATTTGTTGGTAGATTCGGTCAACAATTATTTAGGCATTATGCTGAGAATGAATTCAAAGTTGGAGAATTTATTATCAAGTTTATTGAAATATTCAATTCCTCCAGAATTAGTTCACACCTGTCATCATTTTTATTGATTCACGAATTGATAAACTTAGGGTTTGACCGATCTTTATTTATTCCACCACTTGTTTCAAACATCTTGAATAGAGACCTCAAGTTTGAAATACGAAAATTAAGTTGTGCTCATCTAACTAAAATCGTCAACAAGGACATACCATGTATAGGATACAAAATATTGGATCAAAAGAGTTACAGTATTGGGGACATTTTAGATATCATTGTTGATAGTGATCTATACTTTATTTCTGTCTTTTTAACGGAGCTTATAGGACAGGATAATTCTTTAACTTCCAAGTACATTGATATTCTCGTTGACAACACTAAGCATTTTACTTTTGATTACCATTTCGATACCCATGATAAAGCAGAGGGATACTTGAAATGGGTCAACCTTCAGATTGTTTTGAATTTAGAGATTGATTGGTCAATTATTTTAAATATATTAAGATTGGGACCTACACCAGACTTAATAAGTGAAGTTGGAATAATTTTGAGCAACTTAAACGAAAAAAACAGACCCATTGCTAGCACTCATGTTGAAAAATTCCAATATTACTTGAAAAATAATAACATACTTCTTTCCAAGGTAATTTTTAAGTATGATTTCGGAGAAAATCTTGATCATTTTATTCACATAATCACTGATAAAGAGATTGATTGTGATGTAAGATCAAATATGATTACCAGTTATAGCCAAGAAAACAGATGCATTCCTCCGACCACTGCATCCAAGTTAATTTTGTTGTTGGATGATTATACCTTGACTAATCAAGGAGATGTGGGCTCAAAGATCCGGTTTGGTACTCTCAAATTAATAGGAGAAAACTTGCAATATTTTGACAATTTCCTCCAAGATATCCAGCTTAAATTGATCAGATTATCTGGCGAAATAATTGATAAAATTCGGGAAGAAGCCATGAATTTGCTACTCAGAATCAAAGGTTTAAATGGTCTCGGTGATTCCTTCACAAATGGTGAATACTTTAAAATACTTTTCGATTACTATAGCTCGCACATATTGCCATTCATTGATAATGATCATGAGAAGCAAATGTCGATTCAATTCTGGAAGGGCATTACTTTTAGTACCGGTGCACTTACTGCTAATACCCAGGTATTGAACGACTCGTTGGAACAACTTCTTCGGTTCCTTGAGTCCCATGGAGATCCCGTCATATTTCAAAACTTACTTACCCTACTTAAAATGCCTCCAGAAAAACACTTGAGTACACGAGATCAAAAGAGCTTTGTGGTGGTACTCAATTTAATTGTGAGGTTATTTGAGTCCAATTTTGAGTTCCCAGCAGAATTCAACCACGAATCCCTTTTTATTCGATGCTACAACCTTCAAATTAACACTACCAATGTTACGAGAATTGGACTTACTCTCAAAATTATGCAATACATTAGTGAATTGGGTGATGGACTTGGAATTAAAGCCTTGAATCGGGTTATGCATTTAGCATTCACTCACAAGGTAGCCAAAGTACGTGAAATGGCAGGAGAGACGTTATTTGAGATTGTTAATGATTTGGACCCTTCATCGACAGCCATAGGCTTAATAGATACTATTGATTGGCAAAGTCCACCAACCAAAATGAAAGAAATCAAGAGTCAACTTGAACAATTAATTACTTCTAGATAGCGAGTTTTTATAGAGCTTACATATTTGCAACATCAACAATCAACTTGATAAATATCAAGGATTTTTTTTTTGTATATTCCATTGAAATCCTAAAAAAGAAAAAAATGAACCATATATCACCGCCAATACCTAGCTAAGTAGTGCTGGTCAGTTGATGGGAGCGTCACATCAGAAACTGACAGCTTTTTTTTTTTTCGTTTGTTTGCGGTGAACTCGATGGGTCGCCACTGGTCCTAAAAAATTAAAAAGGTAAAAACCGGCAAAAGAGCCAAGGTACAGCCAACATTTCTAGCAATTTTTTACCTCGGCTGGAAACTTTAACACAATAGAACTGGCTGAGAAACTAATCAAAGTATACTCTGAGTAAACTAATCTCTTGGTAAGCACATCCTCTCACCTTTACAAGGAAACATGTAAATTGTCAGAGGATCTATGGTACTTCTCATTCTCAATTAGATTGGCAATAGGGTTGTTCACAAACCCAGGATCATTTTTCTCAGCCATTGGAGAAACCGAGGTAGAACCAGCAGTAAAGTACGACTCGGATTCCTTACCTTGTTCATCCTTCAATGGGGTCAGAGGAGAGTTGTTGAAATGATCAGTAAAAGATTGGTAGGTCATAATGAATACAAATTTTCGAAGAATGTGCTCATGCTAGGTATTTATAGTGTGAGCGCCCCTATATGGTTATCGGCTGCGGGGAGTGGTTATCGGTGAAGACAGGTGAGGGAGTGTATATTACCTGACAGCCACTGTGGGGGAGTCACGAGGGTGTACCTGAATTCGGATAGAAGGGTCGGGGTTGACCGCGGCACCACAGTTCGGTTGGTCCACAACTGGTTCGGTGTTCAGTTTGTGTTCAATAATGACGTGTCTTACATTGTGGGGAGGGATGATGATTATAATTGATAATTGTATGTTACATAATACCTTACATAATAAATAATATCAGACTAGCTGAATAACGGTGGTAGGGGACATGAACAGGTATGTGTTTTTAGGACCCATTCCACCCATTTTGACCCTGATTCACCGGGTTGGGAGGGCTCAGTCCACTTCCGGGAAACGCTCCTCTACTGTACCCAGTTTGGCCATGTCTCAAACTCATCAAATCATTGATGGCCAATTTTTCTTTTTTAACCAAGTCGTCTTCTTCGTTTGGTTTGGGATACCCTAGCTGGGGATTATACTCGCCCAATAAGTATTCAAATTTGGACATCGACGGCATTTTGTTGAGTCCAAAGTTGTTAGGAGACCCTAAGTTCAGAGGCCCAAAATAAGGTTGCGGGAGGCGATTGATCTGTGCATTGGGGTCGGCACCTGGAACTGGTTTGGGAAATTGCTGGACGTTTGAGACCACTTTCTCTGCTGCTTTTCTCGTTTCGATATCTTGTTGAACTTTTTCGCCCTTGTATTTTATAAACTTCAAAATACGAAGATATTTCAAATCTTCATCCATTTCTTCATCATCCCAATCGATTTTTCTATAATAACTTGTGGCTTGATCCATTTCGTCTTCATCATCACTGTCTTCATGATCACTCAAGATCTCATCTCTAAGTTGATCATTTATTAATTTTTTGAAAAGGTCATCTTCTTTATGGTTTCTGCCACTAGATTTATTAACATTGTTAACAAAACCTGACTTGTAGTTGATGAAAATACTAATAAATAGATCAATACTCTTCAGTAACACCTCAAAGGAATCTCCAATTAGATCGAACTGGTTTCTTCTCAGAAATTTAAGTTGACAGATCAATAAATAAACCATTTGTAATACAATGGTCTTCTTGAGGTTAATTATACTCAATGACAATCCATTCAACATCGTATTAAATGGTGAATATGCAATCTCTTTGATGACTTTTTTATGACTGTTGTTACCATTCCCATGGCCATGGATTCCATGGTTACTTGTTCTTCTTCTTTTCACTGAGAAATCGTTAATCACAAACCCATCTTCATCCATATCCAAACCTAAGCTTTCCATGACAATATTGTTGGTATTCCTTGGGTCAAATAATTTTTCCTTAGCCTTGTCAACATGTTGGAAAATCATTAAAAAGTAATTCAACACTTCTTTTGAGATTTTAGAGATTTTTATATAGTATGGGAACTTCAACTCTTTATCCACTATAAAATTCAAGTAATTGTTGGATCGAATAATGATATAATGGAAATTCAATTGAATTTTTATTAGCTGAGATGCAGTATAACTATCTGGTCTTCCGGTATTCAAATAATATAAATTACCTTCAGCTGTGATTCCAGTGTTGTTGGTGTCATCCTCTTCGTTCGTTGAATCTTCTTTCAAAGATTTTGGTGATTTCAAATCATGATAGAGATCATTATGAGTCTCATTGGTAATATTGACCAACCCCATTTGAGTCAAAGGCTCAAGGTCGATCTTTTTATTCTTGAGCGATTCTCTCCAATTAGATAGATTCTTGTCGATGGTAGAAAATTGATTAAAATTATAATTTAAATTTCCATCATTCCCATCACCGTCGTCTTCGTTCAAAATCCAATCCAAATGTCTGGCATGTTCCTTATCCTTTGCATCGATTTTCCTTTTACCTTGTTTAAGATATTGATAATAGTTTGGAGAAAATGAAGATGGGATAATGATGTTGACCAAATTAAGGAATTCAATACTTGGCTTGAGTAATGTGGTGAACAATTTATCGTTCATTCCGCCTTCTGTGTCCAACAAAGTGCTGAGTTTATCGGGAGTCAACTGGAAATATCTATCAATGGTTACAGGATTGATCACAGTAGTGTTCAAACTTGGCTTATAACCAAACTTTAAGTTAAAGCATTTGAGCAAAACCTTGAAAACCCAAAAAATCTTGACTCTATCACGTTTTTGTTGGATGGTTAAAGACAAATCATTGAAGAAAAGATTCTTAGAATTCAAATTAATACCAAGAATACCAATGAACGAGTTGATTAATGACGATAAAATGAGGGACTTCTCCTTATTGTTTGTCAATAATGAATAGTAAAGGAATAATTGATAGGTATGAAGTTGATTAATTGAAACATGAAACACGTTGAAGTAAGGTAAGAAGTCGTATAATGACGAAATCGAAATAATCTGATTGGTAGGGGACGTTGACGAAGACGAGCTTGTAGAGGGAGTCTTTTTCATGATATAGCTGGGGTTTGAATGATTCAAAAGTAGATTCAAATTGATGGTGGGATCATTGATCATAATCATAGCATAAATCTGGATAATGGTCATGAAATAATCGTTGACTATTTGATAATCATTGGTATTGGAAAGATTGAACCCATTAATAGTTGAATCATCATAGGTGAAAATAAAAGGATACATGGTGTGGAAATCATCATATGATTTCATGAATTTTTCATAATCAAAGATGGGGATGAAAATATTATAATTCAAAAAATATTGAATGATTTGGTTGTCCAATTCCTTTTTGGAATTGAATAATTTTTTGAAGTTGTTGATGAGATTGATGAATAAATCATATACATTAATGGGTAAATCCGAGTTTGATCGACCTCTTCCGGGACCACCAGCTGCATTCCAATCTTCATAATTATTATTTCCGGTCAATGGATTATAAATGACATCCAAATCTTTATTATGGAATTGATTATAGGTGGTATATGATGGATGATATAAGTAACTGTTTGGATCATTAATCAAAAAATTATGACTATTAGTAATCTTTAGAAAAGGTAAATTGAAATTGATAAGCAAATGGTTGAACTGAGATTCAAAATTGAGATTGTCATTACCAATAATGATACCCTTATTATCAAGATTAAATATTTGATCGATGGGATTATTGATTTGGATTTGGGAAGACTCATTAGTAATGGTGGTAGTGGTGGGTTTTTGGTTGACCGGTTTTTTTGCCATTTCACCACTAATCAACTTGGTAGTAGGCGTAGAAACATCGGTTGCTAAAGCACCATTGGCCATTTGTTCTTTAAGTCTTTCATTTTCCTCTTCTAATTCCTTTAATTTTTTCTCGAGATTTTCGGTGTAGCCCTTTGGAAAAGCTCTTCTGGTGAGCTTATCGCTTGTTTTACATTCAAATCCAATCTTTAAGCAATTGGAACAAGTTGCTTGACCATCACACTTGATCTTTTTGATCCGACAACGGTCACATGCTTGCGAGACTCGAACCCCGGAGGTGGTGCTGATGAGCTTATAGTTGGACTTGGACTTGTCCTCGGTTTTGATGGGCTTTCCCGTGGACATGGTTTGTCCCTATAAGATGTGTGTTTTTTTTTTGGATGGGAGGATGGATGCAAACGGAAGTGATAAAATGCACGGATGGAAATTGTAATCAGAAAGATAACGGGATAACTAGGGGGTGGGGGGAGGAGGTGTGGAAACGTGACTGCTATTAATGTTACAATTGCTTGAAATCCCGTTTAATATTCATAATCAACGAGAACCGCTAATAATATACACTTGAATTGTTAAAACTATGAATATTTGAGAACCCGAGCCAGTTTTGTGTAAGTTTCCCCAGAAATGTCTACATAAAGTAAGGGCTCCGGGTTAAAGGATATTTTCGGATGTTTGCCTAGTGTCGCACACGATTGGTTCCGGTTGTCCGTGACCTTCTACATCCATAAGCGGGGTTCTTCAAAGAATCCCTTTTATCAACCAAAAGGTATGGTTAACCCCGAAACCTCCAAACACCAGTAACAACATTTTAACAACAACATTTTAACAATTTTAGAGTAACTTGATGAGTACTAGTGTCACATGACACGTATCTTGGTAGTAATATTGGAATAAAAAATCATGGTATATTCAAAGGTCAAATAGTTGATGAACTGGACCAGAAATATGATGGTTATGGCCAATATCTATTAACCATACTGTAATAGTTTGTTGCTTACTTGCTAAATTGCAAGCAATTTGAAATAGAGTTTTAGAACTCATCAACTACTGATTACTGAGATGGGTAAAAATATTCAAAAGTTTAATTCACGTGGAACATCACCTGGAGCGACCACGGTAGAAGTAAATAACCACGGTAGTGTTGGAATATGGTGGGAAAAAAAAAATAATAATGTGGTACGAAGTTGTCTGGCCGGACCTAAGGCATGGGGCAGTAACCAATGAAACCCATTTGATGTGTGTATTTTAACCACGATAATAATGGCAATTAGTTTTTACTACAACAATGCCAACCAAAATTATGTTAAAGGGTTCGGGGGGGGGGGTTACTTTTTTTTTTTTAGAAGTGTCGTTGAGTGCCAGAAATGGCAATTGTGTCTTCAATCTAGCATAGCCTACCATGCTATGGAATAAAACCCCATCACCCCTTACAATAGAATCGTTCCATGCCAGTGCGAGGGCTCTAATCTAGGCAATAATTGATTTGAGAATTTCGCAGCCGACCTTGGCGAATAGAAAAACAATGAAGGAAATAACAAATGAAATATGTTGTTTTTGGTAGAGGCTTTGGGTATTGTAGTATGGGTTTTCGAGTGTGTCGTTCGTATTCGATTGAATGCTTTTGTGATGGTGTCTAGCTCAATATAGTGGTACCCTTACGAGCCGATTTCAAAGGTGAGAGAATAATAATAATAAATGAACTAAAAGGGACCATTCTCTTGACTAATAATTTTCAACTGTATTGTAATCGATTTTCTGTGTATTTTATACTTTTTCGTTGTTCCGTTTAGATAGTAAAATAGTTTTGCAGGCCACTTGTTTAAATCAAATGTAAAAAATTATGTAGCTATAATATACAAGAATAATAATCCAATGAAATGTCCCCCTGTCCATAAATATAAAGTGAGAATAGTATGGTATAGGTGTGTTAAGAAACCTACTTATATAGTTGGATATTATTGTAAATAGTAACAGCTTAGTATCTATCTATTGCTAAGTCATGTGTTTATTGGTATCTTTTAGATGTTGATTAGCTTTATGATTCTGTTTGCATAGAGATCTAGGATTTTTATTTTTCAGAAAACGGCCTGGTTAGCTCAATCGGTAGAGCGTTTGACTCTTATTCTGAGGTATCAAAAGGTTGCGGGTTCGACCCCCGCATCGGGCTTCCTTTTTTTTTTTTTTATCCAACAACCCTTCTTTTATATACTAGTGATTATTACAACCTCAACTAAAGAGAAGAACGTCAAGAGAGGCTATAGGGCCCTCCACAAAAGGTTTGTTCAAATAATAAATTATCGATTCGATATGCATCTATATAAACTAAAGCAAATAACCATTTTTCCCACATCGTCGTAGAGCATCTGAAAGAACAGCTCAATGAAAGAACTAAATAGAAATAGCATGAGGACTTTTTAATTTTGGTTGGTTGATGGAAGTTCAATGCTTACCATCAGTTCTTTGATATCTCAACTCCTTTTCTTTTCTTTCTACTTCTGGATCCCAAAGAATGAATTCATCCAATGCGTTACCAGCAGGAACCATTGGTAAGACAGGGACCTTCTTCTCGACAATGACTTCCAATAAAACAGGGCCATCGTTGTAATCCAAGAATTCCTTGACACCACCCACCATATCTTCTTGGGTGGCAATTCTGATACCCTTCATACCCATTGCCTCGGCCAACTTCATGAAGTCAGGGTTGGTTTGATGGGTGTGGGAGTATCTATGTTCGTAAAACAAGGTTTGCCATTGGGTCACCATACCTTGTTCTTCGTTGTTCAACACACAAACCTTGACAGGAGCATTTGCTTGAATGGCAGCAGATAATTCGGTAAGGGTCATGTTGAAAGAAGCATCACCATCAATATCGATGACAATGGCATCAGGTCTCCCAACTTGGGCACCAATGGCAGCAGGCAAACCGAAACCCATGGTACCAAGACCACCCGAAGTGATCATGGTTCTAGGCTTGGTCCAGGTGAAATGTTGAGCAGCCCACATTTGATGTTGGCCCACACCGGTGGTGACAATAACGTCCTTGTTATAAGTCATCGATTGCTTGGAGATCTCCTGGATCAAAGTTTGAGGCTTGACCTTAGACCCAGGGGTTTCCTTTTGGTAAGAGTAAGGATACTTTTCCTTCCATTGGGTGCATTGGTCGATCCATTCGGATCTTTCAACTGAGTTGACCAAAGGAATGAATTTTTTCAAGTTGGAAGTGACATCACCTTCCACAGCCACCGTGGCTTCCACCACCTTGTTGATATTCTTTGGGGAGATTTCAAAGTGGATGATACCACCTCTGTTCTGTTGGGCAGCAGCCTTGGCGGCTGGAGCAAATTTGGACACGTTAAGAGTGACTCTATCGTCGAATCTAGCACCAAGGGCAAGAATAACATCGGCAGATTGAATGGCGGTGTTGGCAGCAGCGTTTCCGTGCATACCCAAGAAATCAAGGGATTTAGGATCTCTTTGGTCAAAAGCACCCAAACCTTGGATGGTGGTGGTCACAGGAATGTTTGCTTTATCAGCCAATTCCTTCAAAACCTTGGGACCATCTTCGTGGTTCAAGATCCCGGCGCCGGCGTAAATGATGGGTTTTTTGGCGATATTCAAGAGGTCGGCGGCCTTGCCAATAGCTTCCAAGGTGAATTCATTGGCGGCTTGTCTGGTGATTTCTTTCAAGGCATTTGAAGGTAAGGTCGAATGTATAGGGATGGAATGTCTCAAGATGGCGGCAGTGACGTCCTTGGGCAAGTCGACAAGAACAGGGCCCGGTCTTCCGGTGGTGGCGATTTCAAAGGCCTCATTGATCCGTCTGGGAAGTTCGGCCACATTTTTCACCATGACATTCCATTTGGTACAAGATCTGGAAATCCCTACAACATCAGCTTCTTGGAACGCATCAGTACCGATGGCCGAGGTGGGGACTTGGCCAGAGAACACCACCAAGGGAACACCGTCCATCAAGGCATCAGCTAACGGAGTAATGACGTTGGTGGCCCCAGGACCCGAAGTCACAAGAACCACACCTGGTTTACCAGTGACACGAGCATAACCTTCGGCCATATGCCCGGCCCCTTGCTCATGTCTAGGAAGAACAAACTTGAACTTCTCCGAGTTGTAGATAGCATCAAACACTGGCAAGATGGCACCACCGGGGTATCCAAACACAGTATCAACATTATGTCTCAACATCATCTCGTGAAAAATTTCACCACCAGTCAAACCAATGAACGAATCGTCCATGACCGGCTGGTGTCTTGATTTCCTGGACTTTTCCGGGCTGGAGATGTCGGGGGTAGTATTGAAAGCTGGAGCTGGAGTGGGTCTAGTGGTACCGCTTTGGGTGGCAGTCATGGTGGCCTTGGACAAGTTGGTCTTGGTGAGGGCTCTGGTCTGGCCCTTAAGCCTGAGCATCATCCGGGGAGCTCTAAGTCTGGATTGCATCATTGTTTTTGCACAATATTGGAGAAAGAATCGAGCGAAGAAAACAAACTGTTATATGAAAAATCAACTGGTAAATGGTTCAGCGATTATACATGAGTCAGTCGTGGGGAACGCCGGTTCCGGTGAAGAATGGAGATGGGCGCCCGCTCACCCGAAAAAAAAAAAAATTTTAAGGCACGTGAGCATCAATGTGTCATTTTCACTGGCTAAAGTGTGGACCAACCAGTTTGATCCAGCTGGGTTACTAACGAGAACAATTTACTTGTGGCTACAGTGGGGTACCAACTATTCCCAGCACGACTGTAGGGAGTGTGGTGTGGCTGGTACCACTGGTACCACTGGTACGACTATAGCGGGCGGCACGACCCCCCCCCTCAGTGGCTGGAATTTACCCGTAGCCCTGGTAGTTTTTGATCTGAGTCATCGCGATTTGCGGTTACGTAAGTCCAATCCAATTGTATTGCCAACTAGGGAACTAGGGCGTGAAAAGTTGGGGTTTGGGGAACGAAATCGGACCTAACCCAGACTGAAGAGTGGTCACGTGGCTCTCCTAGTGTCTTGGCAATTTGCTTTGGTGTTTGGTGTTTGGCCCTTTGGAGTTACTATGTACACTATGTAATCCTCACCAAGTAGAGTATGTGAACCGATTGGTGGTTACCTGGTCAATATATGTTGATTACCATGTCAAATTCTGCTCATTACACAATCATGGCTTGGTCCGCAAAGCCTCTTTTCTTATTTTCGTTTCCCCATACTCATATGGTCAATACTTCACATACTGATTAATTATTCTCATACTAATTAGTTACGTCTCATACTAAATTAGTTACCTCTCATACTAATTACTCTAATACTAATTAGTTACTTCTTATACTAATTACTCTAATACACTTATTAATTACTTCTCATACTATTGGGATTTGCGCCATCTTGTATGCCTTATATTTCATATAGTTAATACTTCACTAACTAGTTACGTCTCATACTAATTAGTTACTTCTCATACTAATTACTCTAATACACTTATTAATTACTTCTCATACTATTGGGATTTGCGCCGTCTTGTATGCCTTATACTTCATATAGTTAATACTTCACTAACTAGTTACGTCTCATACTAATTAGTTACTTCTCATACTAATTACTCTAATACTAATTAGTTACTTCTTATACTAATTACTCTAATACACTTATTAATTACTTCTCATACTATTGGGATTTGCGCCGTCTTGTATGCCTTATACTTCATATAGTTAATACTTGCCATACTAATTAGTTACTTCTCATACTAATTAGTTACTTCTCATACTAATTAGTTACTTCTCATACTAATTAGTTACGTCTCATACTGTTGGGATTTTCGCCATCTTGTTACCTTATACTTCCTATGGCTCTCTCATACTTCTTCTGATCTCCGGTGTGTGTAATACAGTACTTCCCATACATTCTTATCTCTTATGTTCCTTCTACTTCTCGTACTTTCTCCCACTCTAATTTTCCTCCTTATTTCTCTCTTCATATTCCCATACTAATTCCTCACTAATCACCATCTTTCCCATACAAATTCCACTCTTACCATACTAATTCATCATTGCCATACTAATTCATTATTGCCATACTAATTCCCATATTTCCTATATTTCCCATCCTTACCATCTTCTCATTCTCTCTCCTTATACTTCTCATACTGTACTGAATTTTCTTCTCACATTTCTCAACTTTGTCACCCACCCCCCTCACAATTCTATCTTGCTCCCCCTTCCTCATACTTGTCATACTTCTCATACTTCTTATACTTCTCATACTTCATAATACACTCACACCTCAATTTACTACCCCCCCCCCCCTTTACCTTCCTACATCACCACTTAAATTACTCAGTAATCTATTATGCTCTATTAAGTTATTTATTTGGTCTTTTCCGTCTTTTCCGTCTTTTCCATGCTACTGGCAGTCTCCCCACCATTTTCTGTTGATGTATCACCGTCGCCCACCGCATTATAGATCTTGGTAGAACTCATGACCGGGTGAATATCATTTCCAACTTGTTCTTCGCCTGATGGCACAAACGAATTGGCTTCGGTATGTTGATTTGATTCGCCAACAGGATTGGACCAGTCCAAGAAGTCTCTTCTGACCTCAACATAATCATAAGCAAATTCCCCAATCTGATCTTCATCAACTCCCGCTTCTTCTGCATTATAATCGATTCTAAAGTGTAAGCCAGGAAGCTTGTCGATAACAAAACAAAGAACTGCCGTCACTCCGCCAGAATAAGCAGCCGTGGCCAAAATATAAGCAATTTGAATGTACAATTGTTTCCAATTATGGTCGATCCAGCCTCCCTGGTGTTTGGTCACACCGTCATATCCGATGACAGTGGCCGACCCGAAAAGGGCATTGAAAATCAATCCAACAACCCCAGCAATGCCGTGCTCTGCCAACACATCTAGCGAATCGTCCACCCGGCAAATGTACTTAAGTTTGGTGGAAAAGTTACAGATAATCCCTGCTGCTATTCCCAAAATCACCGATGCCCAAAGTGGAATCATTCCTGATGATGGTGTGGCCGCAACCAACCCGGATATACATCCAGAACAGGCTGCCACCATGGACCATTTGTTTTCCAATCTGAAATCGAGCAAAACCCAAGAAATGGCCCCAAAAGCTCCGGCCAAATGGGTGTTCATCATCGAGTATGGCACTTTTAATGAAGCATTCCCACATGAAAACCCATTGAAGAATAACCACCCCATATAAAGAAGTGAAGTCCCCAAGAAAATAGTGGAAATGTTATGAGGTCTGTAGTTAATCATCAAGGTTTCATTTCTTCTTCCTAAAAAGGCACTGAATACAAAAGCTGATACTCCAGAAAGAATTTCAACCGGTCCTCCTCCAGCATAATCAAGAGCTCCTCCGCGGAAAGAAGAGGCCCATCCTCCACCCCAGATCCAATATACTACTGGACAATAAACTGCGGTGGCCCAACAGAACAAAAAGATCATTGAAGGCAAGAAACGGCCTCTTTCTGCCACACAGGCACCAGCTAAAATGGCTAAGGTAACTAATAAAAATTGCATTTGAAAAATAGCAAATGCAAGTTGAGGATAATCGGTGTCTTCACTAGACCTGCCCAATAAATCCTTGAAACCAAAGAAATGTAAATCACCAATGAAATTGTTGGATGATTTATCAGAAAATGCTAAGGAATAGCCCCAGAAATACCATTGGAAAATTCCTATGAATGAGGACATAAACACTATCCAAACCATTGATAATGCTGATTTTCTTCTGGACAACCCAGAATATAAAAAGGCCAATCCTGGTATCATAATCCAGATGATTGAAGATGCAATGGTGAATAATAACAAGGTTGCTTCATCATATTTGAAGTTTTCAGTAAACACCTTCCTTTTTGATAGTATTCCAGACATTTAAGCAAAAAGGTAATGATTAAAAGTAAAGTTGATAATGAAATTTGATTATGATGATATAAAAGTATGAATTGAAGTTGTTTTTTAGTAATGATGTTAAAAAAAGAAAATTGTTTAACAGAAATAAAGTATCAATACTGAAACTGATAATTGTTATACCCCAGGAATTTTATGGTATATATAATAATACAATTGAGATTTCACAGCTTGCCTACAAACCCAAATCACTTCCGGGTCAAAATCAATATAAGAGGTCAGCCAATACGCCTGTGCGGATTGCAGCTAATGAAAACGATACAGGGTTTGAAGGAACCATCGCCCGAAATTGTTGACTGGCCAATCAAAACTTGTGCTGCATCCCAATCAGTTACAGGTTGTCGTTCTTATCAGTGCAGGTTAAGTTTTGCAATCTACACCTTTGTTCCGATCTTGCATGTTGAGGCGAAGCCGCGATGTGATTTCGGTGAAAAATTGCTCTGATTGGGTGAGATTTTTACATTATCGCAAAAGGCATACTTTGTATTAGTGACAGAAAATTTAATTGCTTTTTTTTTTTGCTGCTTGTTCAACCGTCGTGGTCTATGAACGGTTGCAAGTATAGGACTTGCAGCTAGAAAAGGATATAAACGAAGGCTAAAAGTAAAGAAGGAACGATCTGGGATGCTGATCCCGAAGAAATTTGCGTCACGCTAAAGTCAGGTGATGCCCTTGAACTTGTTGCTGATTGCTGCGAAAACTGAGAAGTAAGGGAATTGGAAATTTGAGATTCAGGAACGGGATTGTGTCCAGTACCATACGATACAGTGACGTGAGTAGTCACGGTATCTGGCTGCTCTGGCTGAGGTCCTGGTCCTGCTGGTGCTGCTGGTCCTTTTGGTCCTGGTCCTTGTGGTCCTGGTCCTGCAGGTCCTGCAGGTCCCCCAGTAGGAATAACCAGTGATGGCACTGTTCTAGTGAACGTGATGCCCGGAATGGGGGTGGCTGGGCCGCCGGGTTGCTGCGTGGTTGCGGGCACGGGAGATCCAATAGGAGATTCAGGTAAGATCGTGGTAGTTAAAGTTTGCTTATTAGTGGTGGTAGTGGTTGTAGTTTGGGGGTTTTCAGGCTTGATTACTGTATTGGTGGTGACAGGGGTCACATTGGATTGGACTTCACAATCGGAAGTACAGACTTCTGGTTGAGTGGAAAAATCAACTCCATTGGCGGTACTGGTGGTTGTTTTTGTGGTACTGACGGTGACAGTGAAAGGACCTTGACTGGAACTAATGGCTTCAGGAGAGCAAGTAGTACATTCGTCACTGGTGGTGATTGGAGTTTCAGGACTTGAACTGGTCAAAATTGTAGCTGATGACAGCGTAATCACTGGGATGGTCGAATTTCCGTAGTAAAATGAACTCGACAACTGAGATGGCGATGATACGGGAGTATTTGGTCTGGTGGTAGTTTCACTGGATGTAATACTGATTTCCACCAAGGATGAAGACAGTGGTACACTGATGGTAGTTTCACTGGATGTAATACTGATTTCCGCCAAGGATGAAGACAGTGGTACACTGATGGTAGTTTCACTGGATGTAATACTGATTTCCGCCAAGGATGAAGACAGTGGTTCACTGATGGTAGTTTCACTAGATGTAATACTGATTTCCGCCAAGGATGAAGACAGTGGTACACTGATGGTAGTTTCACTAGATGTAATACTGATTTCCGCCAAGGATGAAGACAGTGGTACACTGATGGTACATCCACCGGAGCAGCTTGTGATGGTAATACGTGAAGTTTCTGACACTACGGTAGTAGTGGTGCTAGACGATTCAATAGCAGAAGCAGATGATCCCGAAGAAGTAGAGGGCGTTGCGCTAATAGTTGTAGAAGACAGAATGATGGTACCAGAACCAGTCGAATTTCCATCGATGATCAATAATTGCTTTGCGGTGGACTTTTGAATGGTGCTACCGTCGGCACAGAACAATTGGTAGCCATAGAAATGGGTTACCTCAACAGAAGATTTTGGAAATTCTTCAAAACCTTCAATGAAAACTCTTTGGCCCTCTGGAACATCATTCACAGTGACTTGAAGGAGCTGGTTATTATTGGAACACGACTTGTCAAATGCAATTGAGTTGGCTGATTTGGGGAAATAATAATCATTCAAGTCATCAGTGATACCAACACTGAATTTAGAACAATCTAAAACATCATCGGTCATAAATGTCAAATAACCAGTGGTGATTCCACCTGGACAGATACCTGATAAGAGATACACTTGTTCCAAGTTTTGAGGAGTGGTTCTGGAATAATAGATCAAGTCATCGTTGTTGTCCACAGCATCATAATAAGGACCTGGTTTGACCAACACAGTTTCTTCCAAACCACTCCAGTTCAAGGAAAACTTATTCTGACTGTAGGCCTTAGCACAAGTAAGATCAGATGGCTGAGTAGATCCACCAGCATTAAGAGTGACATCAAAACTCACGGTACCGTGAGCAACAACATCCGTACCAAAATCACTAGCAACACGGCATTGCATGGAGGAATCGGTGGCTAAATATGAAGCATCATTAACCGTACACTCAGCTAAAGTGATCCCATTCGCAGCAAGTACAACCGAACTTCCAGGAAACTTGGACCTGAAAACACAAGGCATATCAAGGGAAAAGACATCATTAGCAGCGATCTTGGAAGAGTCAAGAGTCCAGTCCAAAGTGACAGTTCTAATTGCTTGTGGTGGTTCAGACAAACTGTTTGGAGAGATATCGAGACTAGTAAAAACAGAGGTTGGATTGATGGTGGCTGCGGAAGCCATCACCCCAAACAAGACAGTGGATAACAACTGGAGGCTCATGGTTAATTGTATGACACTGGAATGAAACGGATATGTTGGGTTTATATACCTTGTTCCAAACTAGCAGGTGTCAGCATCTGCGATGTGCTGGACCAGAGACCCACCATAATGGGTGCAAAATATTATTAGAAAGATTTCCCAAACCAGAAGGGAATCGAAATATCTAAACACTCCAGAAGACAGAATTAGCGAGTTAGCCTAGAAGGTTGATATGCTGTGGCAGAAAAGAAAATTTTGCAAAGTTGCAGCCATTCCTTATCAAACCGCATTAGGCAATTTGCCGTAGCAAAATATCACATTTACTATATACAAGAGATGAAATAGTTGACATAATAAATCAACTAGATTGGCGATGAGCGGGCTTGTGCTGACGCATGGATTCGAAATTGGTCAAGTGATTTACGTTTTTGGGCACCCTGTATCCTTATAGATGCATTTGAAACAAATAATTAGTGTAGTCTAGTTTGGATTAATGCAAAATATTTCAGATTCAAGAACTTATACCTAATAGGAAAGCTCAAACACGCCAAGAGACGAAAAGTATTGTTTTGTCTTTTCCGATTTGCCATTTGTTTCGATGGTACTAGTACTAGTTACTATTCGGAGTTTTCGTTTGTGTGGTTCGTCAACAGCCTATTTTCGTAGAAATGCACCGATTCAAACACCACTTCGACCATAATCAAGATAATAATGATCCATTCCAACCTTGTTCCTTTCTTTTCACTTAGCACACTGAGAAAAGCCCGTTGTTCTTCGGTGGCATAATCTAATTTCCGGTTCAAGATGGAGATCCTGGAATTAATATCAAGAATTTTCGATACAGAGTTGTATATTTTTTCCAAATTCGGCTCACTCCAGTATAGATCGGGAGTTTCAATCAATTCACTGTACAAATTTAGTTTTCCTCTGAGTAGAAACAATTGGCCGGTGGATTTCAAGAAATCGGCTTCAGAAGCCGTCACCTTTAGTCCCTTGGATAAAAGCCGCGAGTTCTTCTTGGTAAGCTGTAAGTGGTCTTCAAAAGTATTTTCAAGAATGGATAATCTGGTGGATCTTGATAATCCTATGGCAAAAGCGGCTTTGTCGAGCATTTTTCTATCATGCGAAGTGCCCTGGATCACCATGATCTCTCCCTGGAGATACGAATGGCCATTGTTCAACGGGTTGTCGGGCAAAAAGTTGAGTTCGATATAATCCATTTCTTCACTTTCGCAAGGGTATTTTTCAGGAATGGAATCATGAATGGCCGGTAAAAAGTCAAGAATGTCCTGTTCTGAAATGTCCCATCCCACAAGGGTACCGTTGGAAAGAATCATCAAGTCCTTATTATGGAGCTTTACATTGATGGCCTCTTCAGGAACCACGATCTGATAATGGTACTCTCTCAAATCAAAGACCATTTTTTCAAAGTCGATGGACTCTCCCACGGTGATTGAGGTGACGGGCGACAAGTACTTTTCCAAGGTCTTTGAAGGGGAATATACCGAGGAGCTGTCGTTCAAAAGCGTAAGAATATAATTGGTTGACTGGTCCAGAAACACAGGATCGGTTCTACGAAGCTTCTGAATAGACGTTTTCTTTTTTGAATGCTTGGGCAGCCGGAGGATCGATTGTGTGGGCTGGGAGGAGTTGAATCGTATGAAGGGAAGGTGCCATTGTGGCCGTACTCGTCCAACGAGATGGGAGTAGAATCTTGGGGCAAGCATTGGTGGTTGGTGAAGTTGAAAAACCCCTAGTAAAATGTACAGGAATCAACCCACTCGCACAGTAGGGTAGGAAAAGTAGTTGAGAAACTAGACAAGTCAAAGCCGGTCTAAAAAGGGTAAAAAACTAAGTGGACAAGGTAGAAGTAAGTAGAAAAAAAGCAAGAGAAAAAGTGGAAAAAGTGGAAAAGAGGGAAAAGTAGAAGAAGTGTAAACTCAGTAGACAATAGAGTTTGGGGCCGTCAGTGAGTATGTGAATACCAATAGAAAATTGGCTGGTAATACAATACTCCAGTAATTTTTAAGGTGATAAAATTATTCATGAAATTAATGGAATTATATGGTATTCAATAAGGTGATATTGGGCCAAAGAGACGGTGCGAAAGATAAAATAGAGAGACAGATATAATAGAGAGAGAGAGAGAGAGAGAGAGAGAGCGATGCACTATTGAAAAAGACTCAATTGGAAAATTTCCCAACTTTAGCCAAAACACCTTTTTGCTTCTTCACTTTGTCTTTTGAAGTGATGTTTGACCTGACTGATGACTATATCTCTTTTTTTGAGGAATGATGTCTAGAGAGTGTCTATTTTTACTCACTCACTTGAATCAATACTTTGTTATCGTACATTACAATATCGCGACAATGTAGGAGCGCCAGCATGACAAGGAGTAACAAGGAGTTTTTTTTTTTTTGAAAAATGCCAAAATACGATAAATCTAGGAATGTCACAGGAGGTGGGTGTGTACACAAGCAACGGTTAAACCTGAAACAAAGGATTCCAAACACTAACCGAAACACGGTTGCGAGAATTCAGAATTCAACGTCTAACAGATCTAGCCACCGGAGCCACCAACCCAGTCAAAGCCACCCAAAGTCACCCAAGGCTATACTTGGGGTCTGGATTGTTGGTATATGACGTATTGGCACATTTGTCAAGGAATGAGGACACGTCGAGGGCCGCGCACGTGACCTCTGTACCCATATCTTGGGACCCCCCTCCAGCATGTCATTCCTCGGAAGACGATTCCGGCCAAGCGGCGTGACCTCGAAGTCTGTCAGGGTACAGCGCCAGCCCCAGGAGCTCGGAGTACGAAATGGACACAGGCTGGTGGAAGCATTCGATAGATGGAATGGTGATATTTGTTGACAATTTAACCCAAAACGGGCGGAATTGGCCAGTCCCATCCTGATTCGAGAGGTCCAAGTCCCACCACCACTAATTTAGTCAAGTGGGGCCAAAAGGGGGCCATCGATGAGTAAAAAAATGTCTGCCAAATGTCTCCATTTGCCCCAAATCCAACACCACACCATCTCCAATCAAGACACCCTTACTTGTAAGGGATGTGTCTGTCAGCGGAATGTCACTTCTGGTTCCGTAGTATAGTCCCCACCAGCACCCCCACCATGGTGGTAGTCCCCCTTCCATCCGCTAGGCTATGCCAATAATGACACGCCTCTAGACCTAACAGTTCCTGATTCCACCGATTACAGATCCCATCATCATCACCTTTCCTAATCAGGTGGACTCCAAATTTTTCCCCTCTCTTGTCCGAACATCCACAAAAACAAACAACCAAAAATAGGGCCTGGTCTCACACTATTTAACCAGCACAATTCCATCGACTTTACAAAGTTACCACTACTTAGATTGTCCCGGAACTCTTTCCTGCCTACCATCGCTTTGATCTCATACGTACACGTGCGGCCGTTGTATTGAACTCTTTATCAACTACAAAACCCCCAATTCTCGTCCTTTAATTTATTATACTATGTGGTACGTATCCCGCGGTTTTACCACCACCTTCACCACACGTTTCCATTTGCCCCACCGCCTAGACTTGGCCGATCTAGCCTTGTAAAATGGCTTGGATTTGGCGTGCTATGTCGTGCTTTGGCTTTTTTTTTTTTTTTGGCGTGCTTTGGCCTTTTTGGCTTTTTGGCTTTTTGGCCACCATCTGGTCCTTTTTTTTGGGGGGGGAGGATATTTTGTGGTGACTGGTGATCCATCCACTTTGTGGAAGGGCTAATTGGTGCTTTGACAAATTTTTTACTAACTATACCTAGTGGGATTTTTGGTTACGTCAACTTCTTGGTTGATAAAACTAGAGGTGAAATTATCGATAACCTTATCGAAGGTCTCCAAAGATTGGAATATAGAGGGTACGACTCTGCTGGGTTGGCCATTGATGCTGACGAAAAGGGCGAATCTCTTATTGTCAAGACTGTTGGTAAAGTCAAGGTTTTGAAACAAAAGATCATCGACCAAAAAGTCGACAGATCCACCGTCTTTGACAACCATGTGGCCATTGCTCATACCAGATGGGCTACTCATGGTCAACCAATGATTGAAAATTGTCACCCCCATAGATCCGATCCTTCTGGTGAATTCATTGTTGTCCACAATGGTATTATCACCAACTTTAGAGTCTTGAAAACTTTATTGGTATCCAAGGGCTATAAATTCGAATCCGAAACCGATACTGAATGTATTGCCAAATTATTCAAACACATTTATGACACCAACTTAGAAGCTGGCGTTGATCTCGATTTGTGTCAGTTGACAAAACAGGTTTTGCACGAATTGGAAGGTTCTTACGGTTTGTTGGTCAAATCTACTCACTACCCCGGTGAAGTTTGTGCTACCAGAAAGGGTTCTCCTTTATTGGTTGGTGTCAAGACTGAAAAAAAATTGAAGGTCGATTTCGTGGATGTTGAATTCCCTGATTCCAACCCCGAACCAACTAATCCCGATTTGAGTTTGTTGGATCACCAAAACAACTTGAGAACCGCTCAATCCAGAGCTTTCTTGGCCGACGATGGTATCCCAATGCCAGTGGAATTCTTCTTGTCTTCCGACCCTGCTTCGGTGGTCCAACACACCAAGAAGGTGTTATTCTTGGAAGATAACGATTTCGCCCATATTTATGATGGTGAATTACATATTCACAGAAACAAAAAGAGTGAAGGTGACTCCACCACCAGACAAATCCAAACTTTGGAAATGGAATTGAACGAAATCATGAAAGGTCCTTACAAGCACTTTATGCAAAAGGAAATCTTTGAACAACCAGATTCTACTTTCAACACCATGAGAGGTAGAATTGATTTCGAACACAATAAGGTCAATTTGGGTGGTTTGAGATCTTGGTTACCTACCATCAGAAGATGTAGAAGAATTATAATGATTGCTTGTGGTACCTCATACCATTCTTGTTTGGCCACTAGATCCATTTTTGAAGAATTGACAGAAATTCCTGTCAGTGTTGAATTGGCATCTGATTTCCTCGACAGAAAATCTCCTGTTTTCAGAGATGATACTTGTGTATTTGTATCTCAATCCGGAGAGACTGCTGATTCTATCTTGGCTTTACAATATTGTTTGGAAAGAGGGGCTTTGACTGTTGGTATTGTCAACTCGGTAGGTTCTTCTATGTCTAGACAAACCCACTGTGGTGTCCACATTAACGCTGGTCCAGAAATCGGGGTTGCTTCCACCAAGGCTTACACTTCTCAATTCATTGCTTTAGTGATGTTTGCCCTTTCTTTATCTAATGACTCTATTTCTAGAATCGAAAGACATAAGGAAATCATCCAAGGTTTACAGAAAATCCCAGAACAAATAAAAAAAGTGTTGCAATTGGAAGACAAAATCAAGGAATTATGTGATTCTGCTTTAAATTCTCAAAAATCATTATTGTTATTGGGTAGAGGTTATCAACATGCTACTGCCTTGGAAGGGGCTTTGAAAATCAAGGAAATCTCCTACATGCACTCAGAAGGTGTGTTGGCTGGTGAATTGAAACACGGTGTTTTGGCATTGGTTGATGACAAATTACCAATTATTGCTTTTGCTACCAAGGATTCTTTGTTTCCAAAGGTGATGTCTGCTATTGAACAAGTTACTGCTAGAGATGGTAGACCTATTGTCATCTGTAACGAAGGAGACGAGATTGTTTCCTCGGATAAGGTGTTGTCTACCTTAGAAGTCCCTGAGACTGTTGATTGTTTGCAAGGGTTGTTAAATGTGATTCCTTTACAATTAATGAGTTACTGGTTAGCTGTCAACAGAGGCATTGATGTGGATTTCCCTCGTAACTTGGCCAAGTCAGTTACTGTTGAATAAGCGATACATGACAAAAATCAAATCCACTAAACTCTCTAAATCCAAGCATCTGTACTAGTTACGATTTTGTTATATATATATGTTTTCCGGGCTCTATTATATACCAGTTGGTTATGTCATTAGGCATTGCTTAATAAATTAATTCTTGAACCATGTATTGACTTTTGTATTTTTATACATAGCTTCATCATATCATATATTCATACACTAGTGATAAACCACCCAAAGGGATTCCGGCCTGCATATTTACAAGTTTGGGTGGGGGAGGCGAGAGTACCCCCCACGGCTACTTTCTCTTAAAGTAGTCAGAAGAGCTAAAGTAGGCAGAGCTATAATCAAAGATCCGTTCACCTACATCCAAGTATTTGCCGGCGTAGTACCGGAAGTCGTCGCCCTGCGAGTCGAAATTGGGAGTCAATCCGGTGTTTCTCTTGACCCCGGCCAAAAAGGCCGACACCAAGGCTAAATCAACGGTAATGTGGATGGCTTTTGTGAGCTAAATCATCATATCTGGTCACGGGGAGCTGTCCTGGCCACAACCGGGCCATTCCGGTGGCCATGGACTCGTCCCGGTGCCGGTGATATGCTTAGTTAGTAGCTGGACAAGTCACGGGGTCCCCGGTCGGTACCTTCCAGGCACTTACCATTGTAGTTGTAAGTTGTTAGCCAAAACAGTTGCCACTGTTGATTTGTGGTACTGTATGGCTATCTGGAAGGGGAGCGCGCGCGGGGTTACCCGGACGTACCCCCCTGTAACCCGAATTCGGTACATGGTCGTCAAATTCCTTATTACCTACCACTTAATTACCAGAACACAGCGACAATGTGGTCAAGCGATTCCGATACGATACCAGCCACGGTCTTGGTGTTTTGAGGGCAGTTAGAGGGCAGACTTCACCTTCTTTTTCCAGCGTCTATTCTTGTAGTGTGAATGGACCAGAAACACAACAGACAACCACAAGCATCGAGAAAGAAGGCCCCCTCTCAACAGCAGCAACAACGATGTTGACCAAGGAGGGGGGCGCAGCAGAAGGCAGATGGAAACGCTGGTGTTGATAGTGTTGATGGCTATGAGGATGACGATAATAATCAAACCGACATCGACAATACAGATAGTGATAGTGTGACGATGGTGTGTGCTATTCGCGGCCCAATCGACAAGCAGATATTAGAAGAGGTCTCTAGTACAGGTCTGGGGGTTTGGGTCTGGGTCTGGGTCTTGGCGTGCCCTATGGAGAGGACGCCCCCTTATTGCTGGGGTCCTCGAGCAGATGGCAACTCTCTAAATCCAGTACTTCACATTGTCTATTCTTAATACGCAACTAAAGAAAAGACCGCTACGTTAAATAGAAGCTCTGTCACATCGGGGGACTAATGACCATAATGGATATGGTATTGCAGATGAAACGATTCCCCTAAGTCTAATGTGTGAGACACCCACACCCATATTGGCCCAGAAAAGCGGCCCCGGCCAGCCAGCCAGCCAAACCCAAAGGAAAACAAAAAAACAAAAAACAAAAAACAAAAACAAAAAGGATTCATAGATCCAGGTGGCTCGCCAGTACGTGTTACCGTTCCCTCTATTCTCTCTGTAGTATTGTGCCCAGCTTCATGTTTCCCGGTAAATTAATGTGGCACTGGGAATAGGGTAACGCGTCCGGGTAACCCCCGGCTCGAAAAATGTCCATTGAGTTTTGAGAGGGTCTCCAAAGTGTGAATTCATCCTTATACACAGACCATAACATTCATAATTGAATCACACAGAACGACTTTAACACAGCGGCGGTGATGTCAGAAAATAAAGCTCCGCCCAGTGGACCTCGTTCCAGTAGAGACTACGAAAGTAGCAAGTCTTCCAATCAAAGACGTCCAAGAGAATACGACCTGCGAGACAATTATATGGATTCATATTCCAAGCGGGACCCCCGAGAATACAGAGACTCTTATAAACCATCGAACAGAGGCGGCTACGGTGGTAGAGGTAACTTCAGAACCCGTGGCGACTCATATAAACCCAAAGGTAGCGGACCAAACAGATCTTCAACCTCAAATGAACCAAAGGATGACTCAAGACCTTCTAGAAGTGGGCCTCCTACCGGGCCATCAGGAGTAAAGCGGTCATTACCACCATCTGAACCTAGCAGTTATAGAAAGAGAAGAGATGTTGATGGACCAAACGATTATCCTCCTTATAGAGGAGGCAAGAATGCACCACCAAGCACCAGGGGCAATTTACCATCGAGAGGAAGTGTTCGCGGTGGCCTTGGCCCCAGAGGCTCCAGTAGAGGAGGACGTGGTGGTGGTGGTGGTGGACCTCCTCCAAGCAGAGGTGGTTCATTTGCGGGAAGAGGGTCGATCAGAGGAGCACCATCTTCTAGAGGAGCCGGATTCAGCAGTCGGGGTGGAAACCCTAAAGGCAGAGGAAACTACAAGAATGGTGGAATCAGCTCTAGAGATGGAGGGTTCGAAGAAGCACCTGCCAAATTGTCCAGATCTCAAATATATTCCGTTAAAATCATCAAACCATCGGAAGTATACCGTAGAGTACAACAAGTGGGAGAAGGAACTTATGGAAAGGTTTATAAGGCCATGAACATAATCACCGAAGAAAATGTCGCATTAAAGAAATTAAGATTGGAAACTGAAAGAGAAGGATTCCCTATCACTGCCATGAGAGAAATCAAGTTGTTACAATCGTTTGATCACGAAAATGTGGTTGGGTTACTCGAAATGATGGTGGAGCATAATCAAATATACATGGTTTTTGACTATATGGATCATGATTTGACAGGATTATTAACACATCCAGACTTGAATTTGGAAGAATGTCATCGAAAGTATATTTTTCAACAATTAATGGAAGGATTAAATTATTTGCATAGGAAAAGAGTTATACACAGAGATATCAAGGGATCAAATATATTACTTGATAGCACTGGAAAATTGAAAATCGCCGATTTTGGATTGGCCAGAACCATGAAAATCGTCAAAGATACAGAAAGCCCCGACTATACCAATCGAGTGATCACAATCTGGTACAGGCCACCCGAATTACTTCTTGGATCAACTGACTATGGACGAGAAGTTGATGTTTGGGGAGTGGGGTGTTTATTGATCGAATTATACACCAAAAGCGCAGCTTTTCAAGGGTTTGATGAAGTTGGACAGTTGTCGAAAATATTCAATATTATGGGGACACCATCATATGAAGATTGGCCAGAAATCGAGCATTTACCATGGTTTGAGATGTTAAAGCCTAAGATTAATATTGCTAGCAAATTTGAAGAGATGTATTCACCAGTGTTATCTGAACAAAGTTTTGATTTGGCCACGAAATTGTTGAGATGCAACCCCAAA
Organism: Suhomyces bribrorum; assembly: GCA_030561385.1. Taxonomy (NCBI): domain Eukaryota; kingdom Fungi; phylum Ascomycota; class Pichiomycetes; order Serinales; family Debaryomycetaceae; genus Suhomyces; species Suhomyces bribrorum. Next base: position 1,161 of record JAKTXG010000120.1, on the reverse strand, counting down.
GCAAGATTGACTGCGGAGGAAGCATTGGAGCATCCGTACTTCACCGAAGACCCCAAGCCGTCACCTTTGGATTTCTTGAAAGGAATCAAGGGGGAATGGCATGAGTTTGAGACCAAAAAGAGAAGAAGAAAGGAAAGAAAACGGCTTCAAGATGAGGCCAAGGCTGCTAGTAGGTTGAAAGAAGACAAGCGTCTTATAGAGCATATGCTTAATGGAGAATCAATTGTGGCCACAGAATCTCCAACGGCTAACATGGCCAGAGAAACTACAGCCGAGCCTCCAGAGCTTTCTAAGGACGTAACGGCACCAGGCACAGAGTTAACGGATCCACAAGCAGGAGTTGAAGAGCTAGCAAAGGACGATATGGATGTGGAAGCGCATATATCGGTGGACGATATAGAAGATATGAAAGATGTATAATAATAAGAATAATAATAATATTAATATTAAGGAGTTGGAATGATCTACGATAATGCAATATAATAAACAAGCCCATCAGCAAAACAAGTAGGTGATTTTAACCGATCACACATAGAGTGCCAATAAATTAAGTATAGTAGGTACAGTACCAGAACCACCCCCCTAGTCCAACCAAGGCTAAATCCAAATTAGAGTTTGATACATTATTTCAGAAACCATCTGTTTCAGACACTCGATTAAAAAAAAAAAAAAAAAACAAAAAAGAAGAACAAAGAAACACAAATAGTTCACATACAAGACGGCCTAACTGGGGTCCCGTATGCCACCCCCTAGACATTTGTTTGCCAAAAAAAAAAAAAAAAAAAAACCTATCAGAAACAACTACGTATTTGGTAAGAGATGAGAATCTGACAATTATGAAATTTATGACTAAATTTATGCACAAAACAGCCCTGGAAAAGCCATAGAATCCCGAAGCCCACTGGTAGTTGGAATAAGCCATTTGTTGAAATGGCAGTATGGGTTTTCAAGGTAAGTAGACCCGTACTTCCGACTACTGGGGCCCACTCGCCAATCGTGGGCTGATTACGGTGGCCCGTAAGGACTCGGCTACATGAAACATCAATACCGATCTACACCCAAAAACAGGACACTTTTTTGCACCCATGTGTGCCGCAACCGCAATAGCCGGGATTGACCGGCAAAAAGACGTCAAAATACAACCGGTGGGGTCCCCAATCG